>PVKU01000816.1:242249-391378 GCA_004027475.1 Anoura caudifer | reverse complement strand
GTGGTGCCTGGGCAGCTCCTGCCTCTCACTGACCCTGGGGTCTCTTAGGGAGACACAGAGCCAGGCCCCTTCCATTGTCCACCAAGAGCCAACCTTGCCTGCCCAGGCAGGCACACTTCAGAGGGGACGTGGATCCCCTCCCACTGTGTTCAGGGATACCTGGGAAAGGGAAGGGAGAGAAGTGAAGTAGACCACAGCCATGGGCTTGTTCCACCTCCATCATGAGTCCTCCGCCCTTTCTCATGGCTCCTTCTTAAATTCCTGGTAGCTTCAGCTCCGAGGCTGGAGACAAAGGAGAATCCAAGCACCAGGCCCTCTGGAGCCCAGCCTTCCGGAATCCAGTATCCTAGTGCCCTTGTGCGCCGGGTCCCAGGGCATCCCTGACCTGTTCCGTGGTCAGGGAGAGCAGGGGAGGGGGCTCAGGGCACTTTCCACCCTCGTGGGTGGTCCACGTGGAGGAGACCTTGCTCCTGCTCAGAGGGACCGGGACATTTGATCATCACTGTTATGATTACTGTAGCCAGTGTCACTATCGATGAGGTGACAGCTATCATCATTAAGCCTTGGATTTGATGGTTTACAGCCTGCGAGAGGTTGTGTGCACAGGAGCTCACTCAAGCCTTAGAGCCGCGCTTTGCAACAGGCACCACCATTCCCACCTCGCCGCTGAGGACACTGAGCCTCAGAGAAGTCACTGGACCTGCCCAGAATCACACAGTTTGGTGCCCCCAGGACCGAAGCCCTGGTCCCCTGCCTCCAGGCCCATTCTCTTTGTAGTTGCAGCAGGGTGTGTAAGAGAGACATGGACCCTGAACCGGGCCAGGAAACAGAGCTCTTGACACACAAACTTGGCCAAGTTGTTTCTTTGTCTTCACCTCAGTTTGCCCCTCTGTACGATGGGCATAAAGGTCTCACCCTTCCTCCCAGGCATGGTGTCAGGCTCAGTTACCGAAAGCCCAGCACAGTCCTGGGCTCTCAGCACATCACAGGTGTGGCCCAGGGTCAGATCTGGGCACCAGGGCCTCGCCCTGCAGCCTCGGCGTGGCAGAAGGTTGGGGCAGAGACACAGAGGTCCCCAGGCTCTCCTTGGGCGGCGCAGGAAGGAGTGGCATGGAGCCCAGTGGCAGCCTCAGGAAGCAGCTCATACAACCGTGTGCAGAACAAGGGGAAGGCAGGTGTGCAGGGCGTGTGTGTTCCCTGTGGCTGCTCTGTCCTGTCCCCGCAGACGGGTGCCTTAAAGCAACAAGTTGGGACTTCCGGCCAAGATGGAGGCGTAGGTGGACACGCTGTGCCTCTTCGCACAACCAAAAGAAGGACAACAACAATTTAGAAACAAAAAACAAACAGAACCAACAGAAAATCGAACTGTATGGAAGTCCAACAACCAAGGAGTTAAAGAAGACACATTCATCCAGACCAGCAGGAGGGGTGGAGTCAGGCGGCCAGGTGGAGAGGACTCGTGGTGAAGCTACGGCAGGTGGACTGGCAAGGCGGCGGCTGGGCAGTTCCACATTTGAGCGCAGATAAACCAGGCGAAACTTGGGAGCCGGACGTACTTCACAACCCAGGGCCCCATCTCAGGGAAATAAAGCCGCAAAACACCAATTGAAAACACCTGTGGGGGTTGAGGTGCCGGGAGAAACTCCCAGCCTCACAGGAGAGTTCGTTGGAGAGACCCACAGGGTCCTAGAACGTACACAAGCCCACCCACCCAGGAATCAGCACCAGAAGGGCCCAGTTTGCTTGGGGGAAGTGACAGAAGGGACTGAAATCCAACAGAGAGCAGAGCAAGCCATTGTTGCCTCTTGGGCCCCTCCCCCACGTACAACGTCACAACCCAGCAACTGGGTTGCCCAGCCCTGGTGAACAACTAAGGCTCCACCCCTAACACCTAACAGGTGCGATAAGACAAAAAAAAAAAAAAAAAGTGGCCCAAATGAAAGAATAGATCAAAGCTCCAGAAAAAATACAACTAAGCGACAAAGAGGTAGCCAACCTATCAGATGCACAGTTCAAAGCACTGGGGATTAGGAATCTCACAGAAGTGGCTGATTTTGGTTGCAAATTAGATGAACAAATGGAGGCTACAATAAGTGAAATGAAGAAAAATGCACAGGGAACCAATAGTGATGGGAGAAAAACTGGGACTCAAATCAATGGAGTGGACCAGAAGGAAGAAAGAAACAATCAAACAGAAAAGAATGAAGAAACAAGAATTCAAAAAAATGAAGAGAGGCTTAGGAACATCCAGGACATCTTTAAATGTCCCAACATCCGAATTATAGGGGTACCAGAAGGGGAAGAAGAAGAGCAACAAGTGGAAAACTTATTTGAACAAATAATAAAGGAGAACTTCCCCAATCTGGCAAAGGAAATAGACTTCCAGGAAGTCCAGGAAGCTCAAAGAGTCCCAAAGAAGTTGGACCCAAGGAAGAACACACCAAGGCACATCATCATTACATTAGCCAAGATTAAAATGAAGGAGAGAATCCTAGAAGCAGCAAGGGATAAGGGGACAGTCACCTACAAAGGAGTTCCCATCAGACTGTCAGCAGATTTCTCAAAAGAGACCTTACAGACAAGAAGGGGTTGGAAAGAAGTATTCCAAGTCATGAAAGGCAAGGACCTACATCCAAGATTGCTCTATCCAGCAAAGCTGTCATTTAGAATGGAAGGGCAGATAAAGTGCTTCTCAGATAAGGTCAAGTTAAAGGAGTTCATCATCACCAAACCCTTATTATATGAAATGTTAAAGGGATTTATCTAAGAAAAGAAGATAAAAAATATGAACAGTAAAATGACAGCAAACTCACAATTATTAACAACCACACCTAAAACAAAAGCAAACTAAGCAAACAGCTAGAACAGGAGCAGGAACACAGAAATGGAGATCACATGGAGGGTTAGCAACAAGGGAGTGGGAGGAGGAGAGAGGGAGAAAAGGTACAGAGAATAAATAGCATAGATGGTAGGTAGAAAATAGACAGGGGGAGGGCAAGAATAGCGTGGGAAATGTAGAAGCTGAAGAACTTATGACCCATGGACATGAACTAAAGGGGGGAATGTGGGTGGGAGGGGGTGTGCAGGGTGGAGGGGAGTGAAAGGGGGAAATGGGACAACTGTAATAGCATAATCAATAAAATACATTAAAAACCAAGTTGGTTATATTATATTTAATAGTCACAAAGTAGTTTTAATCAAAATCTTTTTTCAAAAAAATTGTCTTTAAAAATATATACATCATATATATATATCCACATATATTAAAGCAAAATAAAGCCTTTTCTTTCTGTTAATTAACTGAACATTGAAAATGACATCAGGAACGTGACTGTGCTCGGCACATGTCTGTGAACCGTAATTGGTTTCTCAGGCCTGTACCTGACTGATACAGTCCTGGCATCTTCCTGAAGAGTGTCTTCTTCTTTCAATGTGATTTTATTACTTTGAATTGTTCTGTATAATTGCTGAAATCCTTTTCTTCCAATTTTACAGTTAATACATTTAAATTAATGCCTTTGATTGATTCTTTTCTTCGGACCAGAGGATATTTCATTAAAAAATGTTCCCCCTGCAAGTGCTGAGGTACCTGATGAGCTCTGAGCAAGTTCTGACAAAAACTTCTCAAGTCCGGTGCTTTGCATGCGGGGTTACATAGATGTTTCAGCCCAGATACTGCCAGTGGCCCTGCCCTTACGCCTGAGTTCAGAGTTCCTGTCCTCACAAATATATTTACCAGATTAAACTCTCTAAATAAGCTGTAGCTATACCATTTTTGAATGCTTTGTTCAATTTAGATGCTACAGATCGACTTGCTCGATTTTATCTTTTTTCTGTATACAATATGAATTTATCCACCCGAAAAAAATTCTTTCTACAAGTTGAGATATTCCAAAGCTCATCATAGAATTTTATTACAGAATTTTAAAATTAAATCTTGTGTGCTATTTGAGCTCTCATCACTTAATTTGCTCATTTTGTCCCTTTCTCTTTTAGCAAAAAAAAAGCTTCATTATTTTCCACATAAAAGCTTTGCTTTCAATAATTGTAATCTACTAAAAGCTTTAAAAGCTGATGTTTTGATACTACATTTATTGAATAACTTGATTAAAGATTTAAAATTGATTTGGATCAAAACCCACCTATTTAGAGGTCTGCTTTAACAAACAATTTAATAACATTTTAGGGCACTTACACTAGTGTCCCCTAAAACCGACTGGTGATGGGCAGCCGAGAAGGAAAACAGATGGTGAAGCTGTGTTTTTTCAAACTCGCCACCAACTTCATCACAAAAGGTTTGTAGTTCAGTAACTATGTTTTAAAATTTTATAAATCTGGTCAACTACAACCTCCATTTCAGTGGATAGAAATCAAAACTTATTTATGTGCAATTACAAATTGTGTAAACCTGTTCGAAGTCTGTTTGTGTTTGTTCCATCCATCTCTGATTTTAAACTTTTTAAAAAGATTTTATTTATTTACTTTTAGAGAGGGGAAAGAAGTGAGAGAGGGAGAGAAACATCAATGTGTGGTTGCCTCTCAAGCGCCCCCTACTGGGGACCTGGCCTGCAACCCAGGCATGTGCCCTGACTGGGAATTGAACCAGTGACCCTTTGGTTCACAGGCTGGTGCTCAATCCACTGAGCCACACCAGCCATGGCCCCTCTGTCTCTTATTTTATTAAGCACAGTCTTGTTACTATAACACTGTGCCCACAAAAACGTCTTTGTATTATCATCACAAAATACAGCAACTTCATTTCCAATGTGAACAATTTTAACCGACTTTAGAATACCATTTGCCAGAATGAACTTCGGAAATTTTGGTTTGATTCCATGCACTGGATGGAATAACTGGATCATGGTCGGAACTGACCAATTTTTGTATTCAAAGAATGTGAGGACATGGGTGTGAAACTGGTGCAGTTCAGGGTGTGTGCAGGTCTCACACGTGCGCACGTGCGCTTGGTCAGCGTTTCTGTGGTCACAGGTGCACAAGCTGAGTTGCAACCAAAACGAGCTGAACTAAGTTAACCAGCAGTCAAGTGGTCAAGGCCAACGGTCACACTTCACAGAGTGACTTACACCAGCTCCTGCCGCAGCTCTGCAGGTACAGCTGCCATCTCTTCCAAAACCACCAGCATCTGTAGGAGCAGCTCGGGTCTAGGTTTCCTGGTGGTCAGTGAGATTGCATGGCCCCACTAGTGACTCAGACATCAACAAACATTCTGTGCAAGTTACGCGTGCGCCGTCAACTTTGAGAAACACGGGCTCAGGACTTGGGTGCATTTTCATTAAACCGCCTGTTGGCGGTTCCATCCAGTCCTGCGGCCTCACAGACCATCCGTGAGGTTCCAGCTGCCAACTGTGTGCCATTATCTCTACCTGGTCTCTGAAAACCTCCCTGTCTGGTTCATCCAGGCGCCCACTGGACATCCCCACTACGTGTCCAACAGGCAGCTCAGCCTTGCTGTGTCCAAATGAACTCCTGATCTCTCCCCACTCAGAAAAAAGCAGGAGGAAACCTCTGCATCCTCACTCTGTCATCTCCATTTCCACTGATGAACTTGATATCTCCCGGGGCTCAGGCCAAAAATCTTCTCTCTCACAACCTATATCTCATAGAAAATTATGGTAGTACTTACTACCTTCAAACTAGATCCAGAATCTGAGCCCAGCTCACATCTCTCCTGCTAACATATTTGCTCAGGAGGCATGTCGCTCCTGCCCCTCTCCAGGTCTGCATCCCTGTCTGGATGATGGGCACCTTCAGGCTGGGGACTGCCCTGTCCTGTTGCCCGCATCTCCAGCACCCAGCCAAGTGCCGGCACAAAGCAGATGCTCATTAAGCGTTTGTTAGACTGTTAGTAATAATACCACGGTTATTAATAAGACTGATCACCCCCTTCCACTGAGTGCTTCCTCTATGCCAGCCAACCACGCCAAGCAGGATCCAGTTAGCTTCGATTTTCAAAAAGAAAAATAGAAGTCCATGGGTCTAAGTGGCCCACACCAAGCGGGGGGTGGGGAGGGGTGCCAGGATTTGGACTCGGTTTCAAAGCTCTGGTCCTTCCCTTCAAGGAGAGGTTGGCAAACTTTTCCTCTGAGGGGGAAGATGGTAAATGTCCTCAGTTTCGCAGGCCTCACAGTCCCTGTTGCCACTACTCAACCCCAACCCCACTGTTGTGACGCACGAGCAGCTGAGGGCAATATGTCAATGAATGGCTGGGGCCGTGTCCATGAGACTCGGTTCTCCAAAACCTGGGCCGACGGGATGGAGCCTGCAAGTGGTGCTCATGCCTGGCGTTCCCACCCATGAGTTAGCTCCATGTTGTTCGCTGCAGGTCACCGTGGATGGCACCCCAGACCCCCCTGGAGTTCCTGCCCTCCAACCGGAGCCGGCCCGTGCCTCCCAATGCCACGTCCTGCAACGAAGCTCCGGAAGCCTGGGACCTGCTGCACGGCCTATTGCCGATGTTCATCATCACCGTCTGCCTCTGTGGCCTGCTGGGAAACCTTTTAGTGCTGTCTGTCTTCCTCCTGCCCCGGAGGCGTCTGAATGCAGCAGAAATCTACCTGGCCAACCTGGCAGCCTCAGACCTGGTGTTTGTCTTGGGCTTGCCCTTCTGGGCGGAAAACATCTGGAACCAATTCAACTGGCCCTTCGGGGCCATGCTCTGCCGCGTCATCAACGGCGTGATCAAGGCCAATCTGTTCATCAGCATCTTCCTGGTGGTGGCCATCAGCCAGGACCGCTACTGCATGCTGGTGCACCCCATGGCTAGCCGGAGGCGGCGGCGGCGGTGGCTGGCCCGGGTCACCTGCATGCTCATCTGGGTCTTGGGGGGTCTCCTGAGTATCCCCACGTTCCTGCTCCGCTCCGTCCAAGTCGTCCCGGAACTGAACGTCTCGGCCTGCGTGCTGCTGCTCCCCGACGGGGCCTGGCACTTCCTGAGGATGGTGGAGCTGAACGTGCTGGGCTTCCTCCTGCCCCTGGCTGCCATTGTCTTCTTCAACTACCACATCCTGGCCTCCCTGCGCGGGCGGGCCGAGGTCAGGAGAACAGGTGGCAGGGGCCCCTCGGAAGGCAAGACCACGGCCCTCATCCTCACGCTCGTGGCGGCCTTCCTGGTCTGCTGGGCCCCCTACCACTTCTTCGCCTTCCTGGAGTTTCTGTTCCAGATGCGGGCCATCCAGGGTTGCTTCTGGGACCAGCTCACCGACCTGGGCCTGCAGTGGTCCAACTTCTTCGCTTTCATCAACAGCTGCCTGAACCCAGTGATTTACGTCTTTGTGGGTCAGCTTTTCAGGACCAAGGTGTGGGAACTTTATAAACAATGCAGCCCGAGGCATCTTCCCGCCACATCCTAGTCACGCAGGAAAGAAATCTTCCAGCGTTTCTGGTGGAATGAAAACAGCCAAGGTGAGCCAGGCGGCTTGGCTTCCTGATCCACTGTTTCTGGCATCATAAATACTACTGTAGCGGGCGGACAGTGGCCCCCGAGGTAACCAGGACCTGCAGGCCCTGGAAACTGTGAATGTTTGAATGGAAGCAGGGACTCTGCAGATGCAACTAAACTGAGGCTCTCAGATGGGGAGATGGTCCTGGATCATTGGGGTGGCCCAACGTCATCCCAAAAGCCCTTATAAAAGGGAAGCCGATCTGTCAGAGCCAGAGAAGGCGATGTCACAACAGAGGCAAGAGGTTGGGGTAACGCAGACAGAGGCCACGAGCCAGGGACTTAGGGCGCCCTCTGGAGGCAGGCAAAGGCAAGGGCATGGATGCTCCCTGCAGCCGCCAGAAGGAGCCAGCCCTGCTGACATCCCAGAGCCAGCCCAGTGAGGCTGATTTCGGATGTCTGGCCTCCAGAAACCCAAGACAATAAATTTGTGTTGTTTTGAAAGTCACCATGTTTGTGCTAATTTGTTCCAGCAGCAACAGGGAACTGGCACAAGTTTCCAGTAATTTGTTGCATGTCCGCTTGCCCATCCAAAATTTTCTAGGCTAACTGCTAGGAACACAGAGATGACATAGCCAGGCAGCCCGTCCATGGGAACCTACCTAGAGGTAAATAATCACAGTGTAAAGAAGAAAATGAGAGATCGCTCAAGCACGCCACAGACCCGTACCTTGAGCGTTCAGAGGGACAAGGGGTGGGTTTCTTCTGGGGTTGTCAGTGCGGACGTTGTGAAGGGAGGGGACCGTGGCCCGAGTTTTACAAAGGGCAGATCCGGACACATGGAGAGGAGGAGGAAGGGCTGGTGGAGGCATGACTGCAACACGCAGGTAGAAAAGCGTGGGCTACATGCGGAACAATGTGTACTGAGCTCAGTGCATCCGCGTTCTGGCTACCAGGGACCCAGTGGTGAACCTGAAAGTCTGCCTTCGAGGGGCTCGTGGCAACGGGGACAGTGATTGGGAGAGCGCCACCATCAGGGTGAGAGGGGGGGCTCTGAGGACACAGAGAAGGGGTGTCGGGGCTGAGTGCCTGGGAGGGGTGGTTAGAGAAGTGTCCCGGAGGAGGAGACACGCACCCCAAAAAGGGGTGTTCCCGGTAGAAGAAATGAACTAGCCCCAGAGGCAGGGGTCCATGGCTTCAGAGGGAGAAGGATGAAGGCAGGTGAAGTACGAGGGGTTTGAGGTTTGAGGGGAATGGAGATGTTGGGGGGAGGGTGCTCCAGGGCCTTTGGGGGCCCGGCTGAGGCTAGAAGGCATGAACTTGGTGTGTGAATTGCTTAATTCACAGTGACGGCTCTTGGGCTGCACTAAGCGGGGTATGGCATCTAAAATGAGGGAGGCGATGTCCCACCTAGCTTAGCATTGCACAGGGGACCTGAGGAGTATTGTGTCCGGCCTTTGGCCGACTCAGAAGGGGTTTTCCAGACCAGTGGCTGCCATTCAAGGGCCCTGGGGGTATTGGTGAGACTATGAGGAACAGCTGAATGGGGCCAGGAGATGACTGTGAGGTGAGGGAAGCAGGATGATGCTGATAGGGTTCAAAAAACAGGTGCGGCAGGAGCAGCCAGGTGATGGCAGGAGAAAAACAGGAGGTTGTGGCCACAGAGTAAGAATGGCTGTTTGGGACATTCCAGGGTAGAGCCATCCCAGCAGATGACAAGGACCGAGCATGGCCACGGCATCAGTAGTTGGGACAGAGGGAAGGAGAAGGTCCCTGGAGATGAGACAGTTAAGGGATGGAAAGGTGAGGAACGGGGTTTCCACTGGGGCCCTGAAGGCAGGCCGGGTGCCGGGAGGCCCTGGGGAGCAGAGAGCTGTGGGCCAGGCGCGGGGGTCAGTGTCCAGGGAATGGTGGGGGTGAGGCAGGGGGGCAGCCTGTGCTGCTGCGTGGGAAGGGCCGGTCCTCATGGGACAGCAGGGAAGACGTCATTCATGGGAGAGACAGAAAGGCGGCCAGCGTTCCCGGAGCCTGCCGATGGGGTCTGAGAGGCCAGCAGGGGCTGGGCCACCTGGCCCCCCAGGCCCTCGGTGACAACCCTCTGGGCAGCGCTCCAGCCCACTGGGTTCCTGGAGAGCAGAGAGCGGTTCAGCAGCCTGGATCTAGGTCAACAAGCGGGATCCAGCCTGCGCACATGTTTAATCCGGACCTCCTGGTGTTTGAAGAAACGGTCTTTGAGTTGGTTAGCAGCATTTAAACTCCACACCGGAGTCCAGATTTAAGGCTTCCCTTGAACATTTGGAAGCTCTGGCAACACTGAGTCTCCATTCATCCGTTCTTCATTCAGCTGATACTTACTGAGTGTCTACTTTGTGCCACACGCTGTTGTAGGTGCTGGGAACACGGTGCCCCAGTCCTCATGGAGTGGACCCCTTGGGGCTCCCCCAGGGCACCGGTTATTTGGTGCTGAGTGGCTATGCCCCTGCCAACAGGACAGGCACCCCCTTCCTTGGCCACAGCCCCCCCTCCCCAGGGGCAGTGACTGGAGTCAGCCAGTTTGCTTGCCTCCAATGCCAATGCAATCTCCGAGCCCCTGGGGAAGAAATCCAGTGAGCAGTGACACTGTGGCAAAGTGGCAAGAGCAGGCGGGAAGGTGGGGCAGGAAGAGAGAATGGGACAGCTAAGCCCAGTCTCTGCTCTGCAGGAACTGACCCAAACACGCCCTCTGTCCTCTTCCTCAGCCCCTGCATTCAACGCCCCTGCCTTATAAAAATCCTCTCTAGGCATTGCAAAAACAGTTCCACATTCTAGAAGCGCGCTGGCTGAGAAATCAGAACACGGCTCAGAGGCCTGTAGTTCAACAGCAGGTCGTCGGCTGGGTCTCAGATGAGCCAGACATCTGATTTGTAAAACGCAGCACCATTCACCGAAGCGCAGCGCGCAGCCCCGTGGCAGGAGAGAAATTGGCACACCCCTGCAGTAAGGGCTCCGTGGCCCTTCTCTCAGGAAGGTCAATTTTCCGTTTGCAGAGGGAGAAGTTCCTGCTCCGGTTAAAAGGATCGGTGCTGTGGGAGAAATTGCTACTTTGAGTTCCCGTGGATCCGGCGAATGTGCTTACCTGGAGGATTTCCCACCTGGGTCCAGGCCCGGGCCCCACCTTGTAGACCTGACACCTGGATCAGAGGGAAGAGGGTACAGTCTTCCAGAGCCCCAGCTCCTGCACCCACGTGGCTTCCCATTTTCCCTCTGAGATGGGAAACTTCTTCTCTGACCCACTCCCAGCTTCAAACCCACCCAGGGAGCTCACAGCTGCCCGCCTCCTCCCCCCACACCCTCCCCCACCCACCCCAGGTATGAGTAGCACTGAATGCCCCCCTGCCCCAGTCCCCACGGGGAGACTCCCAGGTGTGCAATGGATACAGGCAGCTTCCTGTTCACCAGGGGTGAGTCAGGGCGTGATGAGGAGCAGGGGGAGGTCTCCTCCACTGAGCTAGAAGGGGCTTGAAAGGCTATCAAGAGGCATGCGTGTTGGAGTGGTGCAGCCTGAATGGAATCCGAATCTGACGTGGACCCCCGTCATCAGCCTGAACCCCAGTGGCTAGAAGAGCAGAGCTGGTAACGACCTGCGTTAAACATGCAGCATGAGTGAGAAATCAACCTTTGTTGTTTAAGAGTTGGGGATGTTCGTTACAGCGGCGGAACACAGCCCATCCTGATGGACCCACCAGGTTTCCACGAGGAGGGATTGCTCCCTGAACTCTGGGTCTCTTGCCCACCCCTTATTCTTCTCCAGGGCAGAAAAATGACTTATCTGATTGATCAGTCCCCCCCCACCGCCCCACCCAAAAGACTTTGAACCTGTGGAGGTTGGTAGTTCCTTCCTCCATTCTCACTCTTTGGGATGTGTCTGTCTGCAGACTGGTCTTCTCTAGGCCACAAGATCTGCTTGGAGTTGGCCGCCGGCCCCAGTGGGGCACATGGTCACACTGCCTGGCTTGCGTGAAGACGTCAGCCTGATTCCAGGAATCAGAATTAAGAAGCCCGTGGCCACCCCAGGCCTAAGCAACATCACCCAACCCAGCCCTTCCCAGCAGTACAGATGACACTGTGGCCCCAGCTGCTGCTGACTCCGGTCTGCCTCATTTAGTTCAGAGCTCTGTTGGGACAACAGGAGTGTCCTCGAACCCCTGGTCCTGTCATTTTGCCCATCCGTTACTCCAAGGGACTCGAAATTGCAAACATCTGTCCCTCCTTGGGCAAAAACACAAGAGCCAGATGGTGAGATGCAAGTCTGATTCCTGGGAGAGTTTTCACAAACCCTTGGGAACACCTTAACGAGTTTGGGTGCACAGTGTCTTGGTGCCACGGACATTTGGGGCCGGGTAGCTCTTTGCTACTATCCGGGGGCAGTGGTCCTGGGCATCGCAGGCTGTTCAGCAGCAAACTTCATCTCCACCACTGGATTCCAGGAGCATCTGTCTCTCTCAATGATGACAAACAAAGTAGCGCCAGACATGACCAAGTGTCCTCTGGGAACAAAGTCACCCCCTTCCCCAGCTGAGAACCACGTTTTAGCCAATCTGATCCAGTTCATCCCCAATGGCCTCCAGGGAAGGCTGGTGGTCTGGGGAGACTTCCTGGAGGTGGTGGGACTTCAGCCCTTGAAGGATTAAACTTAAAGGGATGGGGAGAAGCCCTAGCCCTAGGACAGCATGAGCCAAGGGAGGCCTGGGGGCAGGACACTCGGAGGTGTTGGCAGAGCAGGAGGACGACACACCACGGTTGGAATGATTAGCCAAACAGAAAGTCACTCCAACCACCTCGGCGTGTGTTGCTCGCACAGTAAATGTTTGCTAATATCATCACAGCAGAATTTCTCCTGGAGTCCGGATAGTGACATCAGTTTGTAGCAACTGGCCACTGTTGCTTTTGGCGCCATTCCCTGGGTTTAACTTAACAATGGTACCTCCAGCCGGCGCCTGTGGCTCCCGCTCTCTGTCCTGTAGCCAACTGTGGGATGGGTGCCGGTGGGGCGGGTGAGACTGGGAACGCCTGAGCCAAGGAGGGGACGGCTGAGACTCGCTCGTAGAGAACAAATATCCACACTGTGGGTAAACCCAACACGCAAGGGGTGGGGCCCATGAAGACGGGCGAGGAATCCAGGTCAGAGCCATTTCTGTTGGCAACGTCCAGGTTTGCTCCACGTGAGAGTTTTCACATGCCCTTCACTTTTTAAAAGCATTGCATTGAATTATTGTTTACCTTGATGACTGATGTGTCCCTGTGTCCACCCCTCCTTCAACTTTGTGCCCAAGGCCAGGGTCTCAGAGGCCGCACCCTCATCCCAGCGCTGAGTGGCCGGGCTAAGGGGCGGGAGCTGTATTTCCAGTAGGAAAGTGAATCTATCAGAGAAACCTGACTGGGCTTCTGTTGCAGGCTCCCCTTTAGATGCCCCCTCAGGGAAAACACAACAAAAGATCTTTATCTGAGTATAAAGCACCTGTCTACTGTCTCAGGCCCCAGTATTCCCTTGCCAGCCTGCTGTGAAAACTCCATCAGGAATGACTTTCACCTGGCCCAGTATCTACCAGGTGAAATTAAGCATGAAGTAAAATGACAGTTTTATTTTTAGTTTAAGCAGTATCCTCGACTAGGAGGAAGCTCCCACAGACAAGGCTTGTGAAAGGGCTGGGATGGTTAGGATTCCTCTAAAGCTTTCCCCGCTGTGCTGTGCGTGGGGTAAGAATTTGCACAGCCAGCCAGGCGCTGCCTGGGCTTTGTAGGGGGCGCGCGCCCCCTGCTGACACCAGAGAGGGATTGCTCTTTCTCCAAGATGATTCTGCGCCAATTTTCAAAACAAGCCTTTCTATGGGTTACAACAGATTTGCTCCATCGCGTAACAGAACGTGTGAAAAGGCAACGATTCCTTCCTGGTGGGTATGTCAGCACGACTTCCACAAGAGAACAGATGGCAGCAGCCAAAGGGGTGTCATACATCACTGGCTTCGCGTCTCCCCGGGAGTGATCTACCCAGCGGGTAACCCAGTCACCGAGAAGCAGGTGAAGCCAAGCTAGGCAACTGTCTCGAGGTCAGTGTTGGGGGCCAAGGGCCTGAGAAAACGCCAATGCGGCAAATAGGCCATAGAGGCCAGGAAGACGCCTTTCACAGGGAAATCTGGTATGAAGGAGTAAGAATGCTTTTAAAGAAAACGGTATGTCCTGAAGCAGGAGGGGGGGAAGCAAGTAGAACTTCAGTGTAAACTGGAATGGAGACGAGAGGAAGGTATTTATTTGGCCTCAGAAAAGTTTGTTATAAATAAAAGGAGGGTTCCTGAGGGTGGAGCTATAACCTTGGGAAAACTAATAAATCTCAACTAAGACTGGCGTCAAGAGGCCCTGCAGGGGGAGCTCTCACACCCTCCCACTCATCACCGGTTGCTCTGGGGACAAGTTTTCCACCGGACTGGCCCAGCAGGAGGAAGGAAGATGTTCTCCTCCGCCCACAACGGTCGAGCCAGTTTGAGACTGCCACAATGCCACACCCCAGCCGACAAAAAGCCACTCCATTCTAACTCCCAGTTTCCTCCCAATGGACTGTCTATAACAGCCTCTCCCACTGCCCCTTTCCTGTGTAAAAGAACAGTTCTCCGCTCTGTTCTCCAGACGTGCCTATGGTTTTACTATAGCGTGTAGGTCCTGAATTGCAACTCTCTGCTATGCCTGCATAAACCCATTTTTTGCTGGTAAAACAACACATTTTATTTTTCAGGTCAACAACAGTGATGCCGGTTTTAAAACAGCCCGGGGTGGAGTTCCCCATCACTCTAAACATGCGAGGACACACCTGGGCTGACAAAATGCCCGCATCAGGGCTCTGGAAGCACAGGCAGACTGCGCGCCGAGCGGCCACGTCTTCCCTTAGACGGCGAAGGAGTCGAAACAAAGCGAGAGAACGCGTTGTCCTCTCCGGACAGCCACACAATTCTCACCGCGAGGATGCGCTAGGGTGCACTCCTCTCAGCTATCCGCAAACCCGAAAGGCTCTGCCTCCAACACCCGCCTTGGTTTTTGTTTCCAAACGCTACCCCGGGATGCACCCTTCGTCCAATTTCCCTGGAGGCAGGCAACCCTGAACCCCAGGCCAGGAGAGCCAGCCGCCCCTGTGTCCCGAGGCTGCCCGGATCAGCGCCTAACGCCAGGGAACAGATGTCCAGGTGGTCACGGGAGAGGTGGTGTCTTCCAGACCAGGAGCTCCGGTTCTAAAACTGCTCCGACTGGCTTCCTTGGTTTTGTGAAATGCCACCCCGTTTCTCAGAAGCAAATGAGATGATTTCCATTCATAAGAAACAAATGTGCTGGACCGATTAGCTGTGATGTCTTCCCACTAGGTTCTGAGCTCCCTAACAGCAAGGATGTACCTTTCATCTGTAGCCCAGGCCATTGCACACAGTAGGCTTTCAGGAAACAGTAACACTATCCAACACTTGCATGGTACTTACTGTGTGCCAGACACTTATCTAAGCACTTTGCAGGTATTAACTCACATAATCCTCATAGCCACCTTATATCTTTTTTATAGAAAAGGAAACGAGCACAGAGAGGTCTAGAAACTTCCCCAAGGTCACACAGCCAACAAGCCGTGGAGCCTGGGTTCAGCCCCAGGCAGCCTGCGTCTCAAATCTATATTCTTCACCAATATGCCAGTGGTTCCCAAATGGGTCTGCCCAGTACAGTCACCTGAGGACCTTCAAAAATACACCCCAGGGACTGGGATTTCAGCGCTCTGGGGTGTGGCCTGGGTTCCGGCATGCTTAAGAGATCCTCCGGTGATTCCTATAGGCACACAAACTTGGAGAGCCACTACATATCCTGTCCTACCTCACCACCCAGCGAATGTTCACTGGATTTCATTTGCTCCCCGTGAAACCGCTTCCAGGCATACCAACAAACAAGCCGGGGAGAAAAAGGCAATCCAACTACGGTGGCAGCAAATTATTTTGCAGTGAGACTAATTCAAGTAGAGTCTGTGTTACGATCATGGATGCGGAGTCAGACTTCCCCGGATTCGAACTCTAAATTACGAGCTGCATGGATCCCCAGCCCCCGTTTCCTTCCTTCCTGGGCACGGAGCCAGACTACGTTACCCAGGTTCCCTTGAAGCTGGGTGCGATCACGTGACTGCGTTCTGCGGCCCGAAGGTGGAGCGAGTCTCCAGCAGCCCTGAGCTGTCCTCTTTCCCCTGAGGCAGATTCTACGTCCCAGGGAGGTAGAGTCGCAGAAGGAAAGAGCCCAGGGTCGTCCACCACCATGTGGAGAGCTGCCAGACGCTCAGAAGCACGCACTGGACTTGAGGTGAAGGAGAAAGACCCGTCTTTTTGTTATGCCACTAGGATCTGGGGGTTATCTGTCATTAGTGACAATGTTCCTGAACTGGTACAGCGTGTGGCTTTGCATAGGTCACATCTACCCTAGGCCTCGGCTTCGTCACCTGCAGAATGAAAATGATGGGACGAATACAAACGAGACGAAGCTTGAGGGCCGTACCGTGTCCATTTGTCCTCCAGGTCCACTCTCCACGGCTCTCTGCCCACGAGCCGTGGGGACAGCACACAGGTGGGCTGGACCTGTGGGAGGCTCCGGCAGCACACAGGAGGACGGGAGCCCGAGCTCGAGGGTTCCTGCGGCCGCTCTGGCCACATCGCTCCACCTGAGGCCACCGCTGCTGGCGGGAGGCCCTCTCCTTCAGCCACAGGTTCTGTGAATCACCCTCGCCCTTGTCCCCTCAGGCCTGCGAGGAGGCTTAGGTTGCTTCAGTCTCAGGACAGATGGGCTGGAGAAGGGGGGGTGGGGCATGATGCTCCTGTTGCCAAGGAGAGCGGAAAAGGCGAGAAGTCACCGCTGGTTCCCAGGGCTCAGGCCCAGGACAGGCCCCGATCTGAAAGGGAGAGGCACCCGGTCTTTCTTTCCTGGCCCAGAGTCAACCCCACGTACATGAGGGCCCCTGCTGCTGCAGTCCACCCATGCTAGTTTCTTCCTTACCCCCTCCTCAGTCCCCTGCGTGGCCACGGCTTCCTACCAGGACCCTGGCTGACCCCGGATGTGAATGCCCATGAGCGCCGAGCAAAGCAATTACGTAGTAAATACTCAATGCGTTTAATTCTCATTTTATGTATTTATATATTACTTCTTCGATTATTGCTAAAACCAAGAAAACGTGAAACTGCATTGCATAAAGGACATTTCAAGTACTAATCATGTGATCTTAGTCAAACAATTCCCCTTCCTGAGCTTCATTTCCTCAGTTGCAAAGTTACTATGTAAGACTAGAGGACCACGAAGATCCATTCATTCATTCACTCCCCAACCCCTGAGTCCTTAACTCCGGAACATGTACCCTGTCCTCACAGAGGGCATCGGACAATAAGCAGGGAAACCAACCAGTACGGATTCACACCACGAGAGAAGGGCCCCAGAGGCTTGTTTCAAGGAGTGTGCACTATCGTGGAGAATGAAGAGGCCGGTCGGGCGGCCGGGCCTGTTGGAAATGGCAACCGTGAGGCTGGGATAAGAAGGAAGAGGCACAGCACTCCAGAAAGGAAGGAGGGAAGGGCCGTAGGCACTGGTCTTGTCATTTTCACCAGGGGAGCTTTTTTCCTTAAGATTTTATTTATTTTTAGGGGTGGGGAGGAAGGGAGAGAGAGGAACGTAGATGAGAGAAACATCCATCACCTCCCTCTCCTAAGCACCCCGACAGGGAATGGAACCTGAAACCCAGGCACGTGCTCCAACTGGGAATCGAACCAGCGGCCCCTGGCCTTGCAGAATGACGCCCAATCAAGCCACACCGGTCAGGGCACAGCAGGGCAACTTTTAGCTCACTGGTCTGCACCAGGGGCACTTTGCCACCCAGGGGACATTTGGGCACATCTGACGACTCTTTGGGTTTTACAGGTGGGGAGGGGATGCTACTTGCATCTGTGGGTCGAGGCCAACGATGCTGCTGAACAGCCACAGTGCCCAGGACAGCCCCCCAACAAGGACGCACCCGGCCCCACGTGTCAAGTTTGCTGAGGTGGAGAGACCTGATGTAGCCCCATTCCCAGGCATCCATTTAACTGGTGTTGAGTGGGGCCTCAGCTTCAGCGCTGAAAAGAAATTCTCCAGGTGGCTCTAACGCCTGCTTACAGGGATGCGGCAGAACTGACCGACCAGAGCGGCTGGGGGCAGAGGGGCCGGAGACGCAGGTGGACGAGCAGACTCATTCTGGTCTCGGCCCAAGGGTTCCGAGAGCCGCTCAGCCCAATCTCCCGGCCAAATGCCTTCCTTAGTTCCCTTACTAGTGAAGGAAGGAGGTGAGACCACGCAAGTTCCTCCTAAATGGACTTCCTGCAGGGACACGGGGACTGGGAGTCATTTGGTGAGCAAGGGCCTGCGAGCAGGCGCCGTGACATCTCCAGCGGGTCTCCTCCCCCGGGCCTTGTAGAAACCAGGGGCCCTAACAGCTGCTTGGGGCGGGGGGCAGGGGGTTCGTAAGGAACACGCAGTGCCTGGCACATGAGATGCACCTCGCGAGAGCCTCATCTGACGTGTCCCATGACTTTTTACTGATGGCGCGACGTGATGATTTTGTTGTGACGTGTGTCCCATCAGAACCTCTTTTACAAAAATAAGGATTTCTCGAAAGTATTTGAAATCTAGCTCCCTGGCCTGTGTCGTCAGTTTGGCTCAAATAAACTCATAATTTTTTTTTTAAAAAAGAAGGATTTCTTTTAAATGTTCCTTTTATAAGTGGACATATTCCTCCAAATAAAACAGAGTTATCACATGTGTATTAGGCCCCTATGATCAAACCTACAGGTTGCCCTGGCCACATGTCTACACTGCGGGAATAACCCGAACGGTGACTCGCACCCGAGGGGGTGGGGGTGGCTAGCGCCAACAGCCCACACCCCGTGCATCTCAGGGGTGGGTGGCCGGCAGGCAGGACGGGTGCTGTGGGCAGTACCAGGACGGCAGGAACGCCGTTTCCCAGGAACAGGGCCTGACCCAGCCCTGCCCCTCACCCCGCCGAAGCACCGTGTGCGGGCTTGGGAAACGGTTCTTGGCGAAAGGCAACAGTGTTTGAAGCAAACTCCAAAGAGTAAATATTTTAATTTTCTTCAAGAGGATTCTTAATTTCGTATCTTAAATAGTCACAAGTTACATTTCCACAAAAATACGTGTACAGCATCGGTATTCTGCAAGTAGTCACATCTGTCGTTACCCTAATTAGGAGACGCGGCGACGGCGGGCAATGCGCACAGCGCCTGTCCTCTCCTTGGCGGAGGGATCGAGGCGACCTCTACTCAAGTCCGGGCGCCTTCAGGTCAGGGCTGAACGTGGCGCCCCAGCCAGCTCCGCGATGAAAAGCCCCACGTGACTGGCAAGTTTCACGATGTAAGACAAATCCAGCTGGAAGTCGGAAGCTGCCACATCACAGACACAAGTGACATGTGGGACAGAGAAGCGAACGCGGTTTTCACAGAGAGGGGCTACTATTTCCACCGCCCAGGGCATCAGAGAGGTCACCGGGTGGGACACCAGCGTGTCTGCAGCCTCCTGAAACCTCTGGCACTTCCTGCGGAGCAACATGCTTGAGACCGAGAGGCCGGTGGCCCTTACCAGAGGTGAAAGTGCCCAACACCCACGTTTTTAGCGACTGCTGACACTTTGAATTACAAACTGTGGAAGCTCTCTCCAATCTCTCATCCCTAGAGAAGCCCGTCATGGTGGTGCGTTGGGCTGCATTTTCCACCTCTGATTCGCAGAAAGTACAATGAAAGGAAAACACTTCTGGTGCAGACTGGCTGACCTGAAACTGTGCACATAAAATCTACGAAAGGGATCGCAGTGCATGACCCTGAAAACACTGAGACAAAAGTACACTGGCATCGACGCACTCGGTTATTCCTACATGAAACGACTATCTTCCAGTAGACAGAAATAAGGTTTTTTGGTAATAGAAACAAAGAAATCTTTTTTTCCAACCTTCATTATCTATACACTGTACAAAGAACCTTCCTTTTTAACGTACGATGCACAAATGCATATGGGAGTCAGCCTATTTGATAGCAATTGGTACATCCCAGTCGATGCCCTTGCAGATACAAGAGCATCACTTCGTGTTTGCTTAGTGCCTTACTTTCGAGAAACTTCAACTTCATAGATTTCTCTCCAATGCCTTAAGTAGGTCAAGAGGAAAACAGGGAATAAGATTGCTCAGCTTGGCACGCGAGCCCTGCCACACTCCCCATAATTCAGAGGAGCCATACCCAACGCAGGCGTACGAAAACAGACACAAAGTTAAATGTCTCCACTTGGGCTTGGTCCCCAGCTATGTACATATACAACATTGAAACTAATGCGGACAATTCACTGTTAACCCTGAAACTGCTTGGAGCGAGTGTGGATTCAAAGAGCTTAACGTCAGCGCTGCCCGGGCTCTCTGCACTCTGCGGGCACATGCAGAGCAGGAACCCAGAGGAGACAGCACGGGGCAGCCGCCCACCCCTGGACGGGCAGCCCCTGCGGGGGCAGGGCTGTTGGACTGTTCTGGAACTGGGCAAAGGCAGCACACCTACAGGACACCCTGATTAACAGAGATGGTTAAAGAGTAATTCCCTTAAAAGCTGGAACTATTTTATTTTCTTTAGATTTACTTATTTTTAGAGAGAGGGGGAGGGAGAAGAGAGGGAGAGAAACATAGATGTGTGGGAGATACATCGATTGGTTGCCTCTCACGTGCCCCCAACTGGGCCTGGCCTGCAGCCCAGGCCTGTGCCCTGACTTTGGGAATCGAACCAGCAACCTCTCAGTTCGCACTCACTGAGCCACAACAACCAGGTCATATTTTAACAGCATTTGAAACTGACACATAGCAGAAGGGATAAAACACTGGTTTTTAGTACTTTTGCCATTGTAAACACACTGCTACTTGGGAAGATTTTTTTTCTTTTTTTGAAGATTTTATTTATTTATTTTGAGAGAGAGGGGAAGGAAGAGGGAGAGAAACATCAATACGTGGTTGCCTCTGCTGCACCCCCTACTGGGGACCTGGCCCACAACCCAGGCATGTACCCTGACTGGGAATCAAACCCGAGACCTTTTGGTTCACAGGCCCGCACTCAATCCATTGAGCCACACCAGCCAGGTGACTTGCTTTTCTTAAAGTAACTTTTGTATGGTAAAAATGTTGATGTTAAATGTGCTTCAGTGGGAATCCCAACTGGAACCAAGCTTTAATAAAATGCAAGTCCGCTGCAAGGATGTGCAGAAGAACCACGGTGTCCTATCTACCCTAAAGGGCACATGCTGAGTGGACGCTCTGCAGGTAAATAACAGCAATCTGCGGACAGACAGGAGGGACACGGGGGAGCCACGCCAGCGCTGTTTAGGAGGAGACACGGCCATGGCCTTGGCTGCCTTTGCGACGGAGGCGGTCTCCCCGGGGTGCTGTAACACCGTGGGGTTCTGAACCTCGCTGCGGGCTCTGGGTCAGGCTTGCTTGCCTGCGCTCCTTGGGGAGACCCCTGCACGGACTCAGCGCAGCTGGGGGCAGACACGCACGGTCTGCTCCGTTCAGAGGTGTCACAGCGGAAGTCAGCCTCGTGGGCACTGTGGCCGCTCAGACCTGCGACGCCCTCAGAGGCCCGAGACCTGAAGGAGCCCCAGCTACTCTGTGCGATGTGCCCGGTGCTCTCGTGGGACAGTGCCGCCCGTCTGCAGTGTCGCAGGCCTGGGGCACTCCACTGAGCATCACGTCCACACCACCATTTACACACACACACACGCGCGTGCACACATCCCCCCCTCCATCCAAAAATCTTTGTTGGGCTTTGCTGTCAGAAACCCCTTTGTTCATGGGGAAGGGACACCAAGCTTTAGAGAGGTCGGATGTCTTAGCCAAGCTGTCGCTTGGGGAGGCGCAGATCTGGCCACCCAAGGATCCAGCGTCATCACAACGTAAGTCTGACCACACATTTTTAAAGAAGAAAACAATTAAGGCTCAGTAACAATGCAGAAGCACTCAAGCTCAGGACACAGAGACTCCTTCAGTAAAGAGCACATCAGCTATGCCGGCAATGGGCAGGCCCTCGGTGCTGAGTCTGAGACCCAGGCTTCCGCTCCCACACCAGAGCCTGTCAGCAGCTGGCGTGGCAGGGCAGGGCAGGGCAGACGTGGGCACCACGTTACAAAGGTGGGTTTAGAGGGGATGTGTGAGCCTGGTTTATCAAAACTCGGGTTGGCCTGCAGCTCATGGCACAAAGATTATTTCTCCCTGTCCTACAGCTCACTGAACTCACGTAATGAGTATGACTATGGGGAACATATTTAAAAGTTAAAGAAGTTTCTAAGTGTGATCCCGTGTTTTCCAGGGTGATTCCTCATCACAGATAACATGGGTGGGGTGCTCCGTTGTGCGGGGGATGGGGTGAAGGCCAGGCCTGTCGGAGGGCGCCCACGAAGGTGGTGCCTCCATGCTAATGGACAGCCGCGCTTCCTCCAACCGCATCTGCACAGACAGCCACCACGGACGGGCGCAGGGTGGCAAAGGGACCCGGGACGCTCAGACACGGCGATCCTCTGAGCACTGCCCTTTCTAGTTGCTGAGCAGTAAAAAGGGAACAAAATAAAAATAAATGTTATTCAGCACCGTTCTTTTAGATTTTACATGTTCAGATTTTTGGTTTACACTGCTTTCGTGTTTATAAGACTTAGAGAATGAAAGTGATGCAACGTCATTTTCCAAACCCGCGGACTGAAACGTGGTTCTGAAATATAACTGACCTTGACCAGACCCCACTGTGGAGAATGAGAGCTCTCGCCACACACCGTTCAGCAGCGCATGCGCACAGCCCCGCCCCCTACCCCTGGGTTAACCTCAAGCCGGAGACCCGGTACCGAGAGCACTTTCCCCCCCATCCCTACGCAATGACTGGCTTGCTATTAACCAGAATCAACTTCGAGAAAGTGTTCCCAGTATCTTGGGATAAATCAGAGTATTGCATCTATGAATATGCTCTAAGAAAAGCAAAATATCCATGGAAGCATAAAACAATTTCACCTTTAAATAAAAATACTTTATTCATTCCTGACAGGTTATCAAAATGTACATTGTTAACCAGGTAAAAATGGTACTTCGAAATGACTGACTAGGGCAAATTTGGAGGATTTTTGGTTAATTTAAAAGCGTAAACACACTTCCACTCTCCCCTCGCACACATTGTCAACAAGCACTAGACTGCCTAAAACGAACGTTTAAACACCCATGTGGGCCCCCGCTCGTTACAGGGTGCACATTTTCATTCATACTCCAAACAAATGAGAATTGTTACATTTGCGTCACCCTCCTTTGCCAAAAAACTTTCAGGCTGATTTTCTGTATTTTGTGTATCTTTGTAAAATTACGTAAAGCAGACGGACAGCACGTGACTCGCACAAATCCAGAAACACACACGCACAGGGGATAAAGTGCAGCGACGGAACACGCCGCGACGCTCCGCTCGCGGCTCCCGCGGGGACTCTCTGAGCGCGTGGGCGTGATGTGTTCTCAGCGCAGGAACACGAAACCCAACAGGCTCGGTGATTCGCTCCTCACTGGCACTCGCTCGGAAAATCCTATCTGCTTGGCTTTGCCTGTGGCTCTCTCTCTCTCTCATTCTCCATGAAAGTTTCGAAGCTGCGATTCTTCTCAAACCTGGAGGCAAATCACCTCCGAGCAGCCCCTGCAGCGCATCCGCAGGGCCCAACCACTTCCGAGAGCCCACGCCGGGGGCCTGGAACGGGGTCTCCGAGGCAGCACGCCCGCAGCCAGGGGAACCCGAGTCACTTTAACAAGCGCAAGCGCTCCTCTAACTTGGCAGCAACGCTGTAGGGACTTTGACACCGGCCACCGAACACTTCTACAGGCAAGCTCCAAACCTAACATGGCAGCAGTTTTGGTTGCGTGTTTGGGGGATGTTAAATTACTTAACTAAGAAATGCTTTTGTTCCTGAGATGAGCACAATAAAATTACGTGGGTTCCCTCTACAGCTGCCGATGGGACGATGGGACGCTGGGACGCTCCGCTCCATTCCGCTCGTTAGCTCCACCCTCGTCATCGCAGGAAGAGTCGCCTCGGAAGCGTCAGTCCTCCCCGTGCCGCCACTTCTGGGACTCGTCCTGCCGGACGTCTGGTCTCATCTGGTTCCTCATGCCTCCTAACACATTCGACGTCGCCTCCGTGGCAACAATCAGAGGTTTCACCACTGCCGGCGGGATCTGGCGCAGGACCTCGCCCACGGCCCCCGTGACCCCTCTGCTCTCGTGCTCGCGGGCCGCAGTCTCGTAAATGGTGTGAGCCGTGTCTGCAATGCCCTGGAGGAGGCGGCAGAAAGGGGAGCCTGTCACTGGTGGGAAACCCCACGTTATCCTAGAACACACACTTCAGTGGATTTTTCAACACGTTTATCAGACCAAAAAAAATCCAAAAAAAAAAAAAACCCTGCTTCGGCAATAACCCAGGATGATTATTTTTATGGCAAAGTTCTAATGATAAGGGGAGTAAGAGGCAATTATTAGGACGGTTTTGCTGGGACGCGTGCACACAGAAGATGGAGCTAAACTGCAGCTCCCCTGCAGGAAGGTGCAGAAGTGCCCAAGGGCAGCTTTGCTGGCCTACTCCGGTTGGGTCAGACAGCAAGTGAAGCTTCGGGAACAAACATGATCACTGCAGGAATATGGTGATGGCTCCTCTGATGCAACGGTAACAAGAACACCTGATTCTACTAAGCTCCAGCATATTGTTTAATTTGGTTTCAGTGACTGGCTATGTACCAGAAAGATGACAGTGGAACAGCCAGCTAAGATGAAGGGCTAAATAGAACATTTTATTGAACTAAGTAGAGACAATTCTGGGACCATAAAGCAGGAGCATGCTCGACAATTACAAATGGAGCTCCGGTAACATTTTTCGCCTGTCTTCTAACTGCCCGACTAACGCAGTCAGGGCTGCCACGCTTTGAACCTGCACAGATGAGCCTGTCGGCCAGGCCGCAGGGGTAGAGCTGAGCACATGGCTTTGGGGCCTCCACCACTGGCCCAACTCAGAAACCCCTCAGGGGACAAGAGGCTCTGTTCCACGGTCACGATTCCCATGAAAGGCGCAGGGGTAAGAAAACTGTGGGCTCCCCGGGGAAATCGAGGATCCCTGTCCCTGCCCAGATTCTAGCCATCACTCTGACGGGCCAGCAAGAGGATCATTTCTACCCAACGCAGCAGGCAAAAACACATAGCATCATGGGGTGGGGGGAGTTGAAGTGAAATGAAGTACAGAGAAACTAAAAATAAATAAATAAAATAAGCTCTATTCTTAAAACTGTCTACCAGATAATGGACAGTAAGTGAAACATAAGTCCCCCAAAGAAAAGGCTTACAATTCATACACTTGTCCACATTACCATCCCCCCCAGCCCCGACCTCAGCTGCTCTCCCCGACCCACAAACAAGGAGAAGGCGTTACTGCATTAAAGTAATGACCACCACCCAGTCTGGAGAGGACAGAGCGGATGCAAACACAGCTCCATCCCTTGTCCGTGTGACCTCAGACAAGAGCTTCAAGCGGAGAAAGAACATGCAGCGGTGGTTGTGGGGGGTAAACGAAGTAACGCATCCGCAGAGCGTGGCACGGCGGAGCGGGCACTGGGTGTTCAGTAACTAATTCCTAGACAACCACCGCCGCCCTCACAAATAACCACCTGGCTGCCCCAGAACAGACGTGAGGCAGCGTCGGCAAGCTTCCTCTCCAAAGCGCCCAATGGCAAGTACCTGTGGGCCGCACGGCTTGGGTCGTTGACTCTTGTTTTTGCAATCCTCTAAAACGGTAAGAGTCACTCTTAGCTAGAAGGCCCTTACGAAGCAGGCCCAGGCGGTCAGCTCTAACCTGCGAATTCCAGTTTGCTGACCCTGACCTAGGGGACGGGCCTGCCTTTGAGGCACATGGGCTGCTCGCCCTGGGTCTGTGAGCTGTTCACACCCAGTGGAACCAGACACATTTATCGGCACTCAGGAATCTCTAGTCAAAAAGGTCTGTGATACAGAATCCAGATTCAGTCTGATCAAGCACACCCTGCCACCTCTGCCCCCGCTCCCGGCTCCTCCCTCCCTCCCTGCCTCCCCCCATTTTCACACTGGCAGCTTCAGAGAAGGAGAGCTAAACATGAGACCCAGTCCCCAGTTCCTGTCCCGCTGCACTGCCCACCGGCCACGGGATGCTGGGGAGGCCACGCCTACTGAGCCTGCTCCCCCCTTCCCCGGCCCCTGCAGTGAGAAAAACCACCTGCCTCAAAGGACGCACGCAAATGCTGATGTAAACCGAATGCAGGTGAAGCCTCTTGTGGACCGCAGTGCCACCCACCGGAGAGCGAGGGGAGCCCGCCGCCCGCTGCCCTACTCTGCCCGAGCCCCGGGGTCACTTCCACACACCTGATACATCCTAACGTATCCACCAATAATGCCCACCAACAGTGGCCTGATACCTCCACCTGCAGGAGCAGGTCTGATGGGTAATTAATTATGTCCCTCTATTCTCCCGACTGAATCCCTCTCTAAGAAGAGACCCATGATTGCCACTAATAATTTCCTTGGGGGCCCTGCCTCAGAGGTCTCCCCCCAGTTTGGGACGCCAGAGGCTACGTCTGTCAGCTAAACCGCTGCCCGAGGCACTGCTGCCTGCCAGCGTGTGGTGGGGAAAACATCTTCAGTGAAACCCTAATACACTAACATTAAATGAACCTCAAACTCAAACTCCATGTCATGTTAAAAGGAAGGTCAAAGACGATTAAGACAGGAAATGCCCCTGACAGCAGCCATAGGACCAGGGCTCAGCAGTGCGGCTGAATGAAGATCTGGCAACGTTTGGTAAATGTCAAGACGTAAGTTGTTGCGAATCATCAATTCCACCTCGTGAGCAAAGGGACTTTTTAAAGAACCTGCCTACAGTGGTGTTTTAGGGAAAAATGGAAATTCAGTGTCCACCAATAACGAAATAAACAAACTGTGCTATGTCCACACAACAAAATACTACAAAAGGTTACATTTGATGTCTGTACATCAACATGGATGTATCTTGAAAGATGTAAGTTACAGAATGACACATATGCCAGTTATGTTAACTTTCGAATACCAACGACAGGCTGTTTTGCTTATGAGTAGACACTTGCAAAGTGAAACTAGGAAAACATGTAGGGATGATCCGCACCATCTCCAGGACAGCGGAGGCGGGGAATGGGGTCAGGGCGAGCGAGTCTCCTGGAAACCTGTACTTTTCAAACAAACCTGAGTAAATACAGCAAAGTATAAAGAGGCACTGAATCCAGCTGGTGAGAACCTGGGGTGTGTGTTACTCCTCGCTTCTGTGAAGCGGGTGGGCGGGGGGGAGGTGGAATGAAGACCAGAAAACTCAAACAACAGCACGGCTAGTGTTGGAACTCTCTACAAGACAAAGCCAATGAGTGAACCGTGAGCCCACCAGTCCCGGGCGGCCCGCAGTCCTTATGTGTCTGCCCGGCTGCAGGGAGCATTTCCAACTCCATCCCAGGGGCTCTTTGGGGGGAACCCCAACCACTGAACGCGGTTTGGAGAAGCGTGGAAGCTAGTTCCAGCCTGTCCCACTCAAGCGTCACCTACCTCTTTCACGACGCTGTAGGCCTTGGCCACCCCTTCCCGCAGGTCTACCGGCTGGTGGGCTAGGCGGTGATGAGGGAACCTTCTGGTCTTCTTGGGCTCGATGGAAAGAGCGCCAGGGGATACCATGTCATAAGCAGTCTCTGCCGCCGCCTGGGTCGCGTTACAGAAAGTAAGAAAGGACTCGGAAGAGAGCCTGGAATGAAGGCCCAAGAGCACACTTCCCGCAGGGACAGGGAGCAACAGAGGGGGTCCCACGCCCCCCCAGGGCACTTCTGCGGTGTCTGAATTCTTTAAAAGAACACGTTGCTTTTACAGTCGGAACATTAAGCATACGTTCAAAGCTAACATTCTTAGCCGAGCTGATTTGTGCAGCCCTCCTCTGCCCTCTGAGGGCCGTCTCCGTTACCAGGTTAGTCAGGGATGCACAGTCCATGCAAGGTCAGCTGCAGCTTAGCCCTTAGCACGGCGAGCCTTCACACAAGCCCCCTTGGTCCGTAAGGCCTTCTTTACGTTCAGCCGTGACCTTTTCACGTAAATGTGAGTAAATCCTTGGTAACTGAACGGTTATAATTTACCAGAAATAGGCAAACAAATTTGACACTGTATTCCACTAATTCTAATAATCATTTAACACTGGGTAACCGATTAAAAAAGCATGATACTAAATCATTACAAATAAAATATCTATTCTCCACACTCTGTGTATTTTCACAGTGTCATTTTAAAAACAAATGACAGAACCTTTTTGCAATGGCGCCTCCCCTCTGCGCAGACTCAGGTAGCGGCGGGAGAGATACCTGTATGGTCTGAACCATCCTGTTGGTGAGCTCCAGGGCGGCCATGGCTGTGCAGGTGCCAAAGGAGGCAGCGCCTCTCTGAAACCCTCGGACGATGCGGCCGTCCTTCCGGTACTGCTCGATGGGCAGCCAGACCAGGTCCTTCAGGCCTTGCACTGGAACGAGAGTCGGCACGCCACGGTCAGCGGCAGGGCTGGGGCTCGGCCCTCTGCTCGCACTCCGGCCCCGGGCTTTCTGACCCCCGGCAGGGGAGGCCGAGTTCCGTGGGTATGACCACAAAGGCGGCTTTTCCAGAAAGATGCTCCCCACACAGACTCCCAAGGGCACCCATGACCGGAAAAGGGTTACATGTCACGGATGAGATAAAATCACTTACCCTTTAATTGAAAGGAAAGCTCACCTAATTGTACCAGTGAGTGCATGGGCCCCACACCTCCCAGGATCCCCGGCAGCTGGTTCTTCTTAATGTCGGTCAGCCACTCAGTGATCGCGTAGGAGAATAATTTGTCAACACCTAGCAAACTAGAGCACACGGCTATCAGTACACAGGCAGAAGGAAATTCATAGCTCTAGGTAAGTTTGGGGAGTATTTCTACTTCAGACAAAAGAAAATTTACATCCTACAAGGACAAAATATTATAGCCGCTCAACCTGAGCCTACATATAAATAAATGAACACACGTATGTGAGCCAGCTGTGATGTAATAGTTCTGCGAGGCTCGGGCAACATGTGAGAGTATGTGTCACCGACGTGCTTACTTCTCGGACATCCAAGGCTCTGGCACGGGACTAACGCAGAGCCTGCAAGTTGCCGTCCAGTTCTTAGCTACTGAGAGTGGTCAGAGCCCCGCGGACCTCCAGGCTTTTCACTAAATAAGCTCACTTACTACCTTGGGACATTATTAAAAGTATCGTAACTACAGCTGTTTTTGAAAAAGACTACCCTGTTTGAATTACTTCTACTCTCTCAGAATAAATCTCAGTAAGGTTCCTCTAAAAATGAGCTCTCTGCGAACATACGGTAAACTGATTGAGTTATGTATGCTTGCTCAGAAAGCTCCATCTTCACTTTTTGTAAATTCACCTGAGTGACTGCACCCTGAAGCCTCATGTAGCGAACCCGCTTACCCATGCCGGTAGAAGAGCCTCTTCAGCTTCAGCTCCGAGCAGTTTAACTGGGCCAGACCAATCAAAATGCCAGCTAACGTACCCTTGAAAATACAAATAAAAAGGCCACATTAATCTGTAAATTGAGAGACTCAACATTTAAAACAGCTATTAGTTGGGAAAGTCAAAGTCACATTCACTAATGAAGCTAAAACATTTAAAACATTTATAGCAAAATAATACATATTTTATAATAGCTATGACCCAATTTATATCAAATATTACCCAGGGGTTCTTAAGCAAATGGAATTTAATTTACTGTAAAAACACAATTAAATTTTAAAACTTGCACTTTACCTCATATATAAAACTATGACAGAAAAAAACTGAGTGCATGAGAAAAACGAACAGGATGATTTTGTGGAGTATATTTATACAAAGTTTCCAAACCTGATCCATTGATACGTGTTTGCCATGGTAATCGAGTCGAATAGGAACTTCTGACGTGAATCTAAATTCTCTGAAGATAAAGAAAGAGGTGAGTTATTGATATTCAAGTTACTAATAGTTAATCAGATCTAAATTAATTTGTTTAACTGGAGAATAAAAACAAAACCAAAAATAAATAAAAGAGAAGCCTCTTGGCTTTACTTTTTCTTAAGGTAATATAACAACTAAATCAATGTTAATCATCTTGTAAGTCACATTTTTTAATTATATTTAAAATTTCTCATAGAAACCTTTTCCTAGTTTACTAAGTAATGTTCATCTTAGAAAAATTTTATTCTGGCAGATATTCTCAATTCATACAGACAGCAAATTAATAAAAGGAACCTTCAAGATTAAACCAAATAATATAATCATTACCAAAGAGTGAAAAGAGAAGAGGCGAGGTGCTCACTCGTAGCTGCACCACGCAGCAGAAAGAGCCAGGGACAGCGGCCACAGGTCCCCGTTTTGACGCAGGACACCGTCGTGGGCAAGGCACTTACCCTCGCTGAGCCAGAATGTCTTTGTCAATAAATTTTTAAAACGTTACCTACATTGGTGAGTTTTAATGAGCATTCTTTTTTTTTTAATCCTCACCCAAGGACATGTTTATTGATTTTAGAGAGAGAAAGAGAAAAGGAGGGAGACAGAGAGAGAGAGAGGGACAACGACGTGAGAAACACGGATCGGCCGCCTCCGGTACGTGCCCTGACCGGGGGTCAAACCTGCGACCTTCGGCTGTACGCCAGGACAGCGCTCCAACCACCGACCAGCCCAGCCGGGGCTTAGTGAGCGTCCCTGAGATCAATGCTTGTAAACAGGAAATCACAACAGAGGCACCGGGAGTTCTTTGGGAACGGAGCCGCATGCAACAATGGCACGCACCACGCACCACGCCGAGGCACGGGCTCCCAAGGCTGGAGAGTGAACTGGAGCCTGAAGCACGTTTCGGCGACAGAACTATGCTGCTGGCTGCACGCCGACCCGCCCCTCAGAGACAACTGAGCCCTCGGGACCGCGAAGTGCTGCAGCCTCGTGGGCACTACAAGCAGCCGGGGCCCTGGGCCATCTCCGGTCCTCCGAACACGCACCCCCGCTCGTTCCGTGAGCAATGGCCCCTCGCCACCTGCCTCCTCCATTCTTACTCTTTTTTCCTCCTCGACATGTCATAGGACAAATCACCTGTTTTCATTTTTTTAAGCTCAGTGAAACGGGGACTTTTCTGTATTTTGTTCACTGTGCCTAGACTAAACTGTGGCATGCATACATACGGTAAGAGCTCAGCAAATACAGGGCGGGTGCTTTTTTTTTTAACATTTCAACTTCTTTTATGCCCATTATCCAGTATTCACAATAACCAAATTGGTAATTTATGCAAATTGTTACTTAGAATACACAGTTTTTTGGTAGAAGCTTCTAAGAGAAAATGATCCATGTGGGACAGAAGCAAGAGAGGCCCTTCCTTCGCGGTGGGAAGGCTGGGGACCACAGCGGTCGTCCAGCCCCTCAGGGCCTTCCCAGCGGGCACAGTCTGGGGTTTTCCATCAACGCACAAGATATCCAAAACATAAAACCCACTTAACAGTAGTTATACTGCAGCCCTGGCCTTGCAGCTCAGGTGGTTACAGCTTCACCCTACGCACCAAGGCTGAGGGTGTGATCCCTGGTCAGGGCGCACGCAAGAGGCGGCCAACGAAGGCCTGAGTAAGTGGAACGACAAAGCAAGGTTTCTCTTTCTCCCTCCCCACCTTCCTCTTCTCTCTCTCTCATCAATAAATTTAAAAAAGCAGTTACAGTGCTCGCTTTGGGCGGAAGTCTAACCTCGGGACTTAGAGGGAAAGGCAGAATTTGGGGGCCCCCGAGGTCAGCGGGACAGGAAGGAGCACAGGAGACCAGGGAAAGCGGCACAGCGACCCTCACAACACAAGTGCGTTTCTTTGTCACCCCTTCTTCCAGCAGAGCCGAGGCCCACCCTTGAGGCTGGGAGGGAAAGAAGCTGGGGAAATGAAGGGGCCCGCGAGGGAGGGACGCTCCCCGCCTGTCGGAGTGGTCGGGGCTGACGGCAGCAGCCCAGGGGCCCGGCTCAGCCACAGAGGGAAGGGCCCGGAAAGACTCGGCAGTGATGGGGGAGGACAGGCAGAGAAAGCTGGACAGGAGGTTCCCGCAGGGAGAAGGGGAGGAAGGTCGACGTTGTGGGTAAAGGAAAGAGGAGGAACAGGACAGCTCCGTGTTTGAGGAGGCGCCAAGAAGCCATTGAGGGGCCGGGGAGAGGGGCCCGCAAGAGGGAAAGGGAAACTGCAGCTGCGGAGTCAACAGAGAGGCGACCCCCCCCCCCTGCGCTCCTGCCTGTAAAATGGGCGGGGAAGTCGGGTGGGGCCGCAGGCAGATAAGTAAACGCTGCCCCCAGCTGCTGGTTGGCAGTGCAAAGAGAAGCTGACGTGACCTCACGTCTACCGTACACAAACGTGTTCAAGAACCACCTTCAAATCTCGAGAAGAACTTCATGTGATCAAAATGAAAGGATTCACCTAAAAAACACAGGCTGGTCACTAAACGACACTTCTTCAGCCGAGAAGTCCTTCTCTCCCTCCCCGTTCGCCACTTCCACGGAGCTGGCACCCTCGTCCTGGGGAGGCTGCTTCGGCCCAGGGAAGGACAGGCCTAGACTCGGCTCCTTTGAGGAACTTGAGCGCCTCGGCACACTGCAGGTGACATCGGATCCAGGAGACTTCTTAACTGAAAACGCAATGTGCACGTGTGAAAACGGGTTTGCTTCCTTCCAGCCGCCGCTCCAGTCAGTCCAGGTGTAACTGGCTTTGCTACACTTCATTTAGCAAACACGATCAACTGCTACGGAGAAAACTGACTTTCACTCTTTAAATCATTACTTTTACACGAACCACATTTGCATAATTTAACAAAAATAAACACAGAACACATCTGTATGAATGAAAATGAAGACTATATAAGTACGTTCTCAAAACAGCCTAATCACGAAATCCGCGTGGTCCTCACGGGCTTCCTCCACCACACACTCAGTACCTTCTGGGTCGGGAGCCAGGAGCAGCTCCACTTCTGCAGACAGGCTGGTGAAGAAATCCTTCAGGAAGAACAAGGCGTCCTAAAGTTGAGAGATGTAACAGTAAGTAAAAGGGTGGGGAAAGGTACATCTATTCGGCAATCTTTGAAACATTCTAATTATTCAGAGACAGCTCCACTTGACCGAGTCCTTAGTAGAGGCCAGGCGTTGTTCCTGCTCTGTCCCTCTCTCACGCATTCACACACACTTCCTCTGAGAAAACGTCCCCATGGACGTGAAGACCAAGACTCAGAGCTCTCAGTTAAAGCACGTTCCCGTTTTCCCGGACACGCGGCGCTCTCCCCGCCATCCGTGTCAGCTCTCGCTCCCATCGCTCGTGGTGGCAGTCCTGACGGTGACAGCTGGCACGTCCTGGTGCTTCCAGCCGCCCTCCCAGCTCTCCGCCTGATTTCTGCTTTTACCACTACATTACACGGCCTGGGTGCACTCTCCGCTGGGCATGATGCTCAAAGCGAAAACTTCAAACAAGTAAAATGACCCATTCGGTTCGGTCTCTTCTGAAATGATAGGATTGCAAACAAAAATGCGTGGGTCTCTCTCGGTGCTGTACAGACGAGCCGCATTCGCCCATCAGCAGCAGCTCCGTGTGCCTGCCGCACTCCGGCTGACTCGTCCAGGCACGTTACAGAATATGAAAACTGAATGCCTGCGCCTGGCCTTCTCTGCCCTTCCCTTCAGGGAATTCTGAATTAGCACAGGACACGCATGTGGTAAAATGCGACGTGAAGGTGCACTACAGGGTCACACTGAGACATCTGACCAGCAAGCTGAAGAATCCGACCGACTCCTGATCACACTTACAGAAGTACAAGTAATGAAGGTCAGAAAGGTGTTTTTCTAGGTAAGATGGCAGATGGGACTGAAGAACAAGCAGATAGTTACAACAATATTGGAAATACCTGCTTCTGCAGTAGGGTAATAGGCTCATGAATTATTCATTATGCTTTACACGTGTATATTTATATGTTTACATTATATGCACTCATTATATATTGCTATGTGTGTGTATATATCTCTCAAATATTAGATGTTAACAGTTAATAATATATAAAACATTATTCTTTGGCCACTAGGTGGTGGTATTTTAATGCTATGTTTTTTACTATGACTGCCTTCAAAAAACATAGAGAAAATTCCAGATATAAATGTGCTTTTTTAAAAAAGGAAGACTACAAAGACAGTGGTTTACCCATTTTTACTATAAATGCACAAAACAACAAAGGGATACTAATCATCAGCTTTTCAAAATGTCCTCAAAGTTTTAGATTCTGGCATTTGTGCTAAACTCTTTACAAGTCCTAAGAGAAATTTCCTAAATTTAAAACTAGCAACGCAGAGACACCTCACAAAAGAAAATAAACAAATGGCAAATAAGCACATGAAAAGACATCCAGCATCCTAGTTACCCGGGAACTCCCAATTAAAGCCTGCATGCAGGCCAAGTTCAACAGCGAAAACTGGAAAGACAACACACCGAGTCCGGTCAGAGCGCGAAGCGGCTGCATTTCTCCTGTCACGTGGCGGGAGCGTACGCTGGTGCAACCACTTCGGAAAACCATTTGGCTGTTCCTCATGACAGTTAAGCACACATCTACCCCAGGACCCGTAAACTCTGTTTATGCTACCCAATAAAAAGACGTGCGCACAAATTCCCAACAGCTTGGTTCACAAAAACCAAAAACGAGAGAGCGACCTGAGTATAAATAGTGAGCGAGCGAATAAACAAGCGTGGCGAACCCACGCAACGAAAACACCCCTCAGCGACAGAAGCGAACACACCGCTAACACACGCCACAGCGCAGACGGCCCTCACGGACACGCAGGCGAGGAGCCGGTCACAGCTCCACTTACGTGGCGTGGGATGGTGAACGCTCCCCTGTGGCGGTGGAACTGAGGTCGGCGGTTGCTTTGGAGTGGTGGAACTTAAAAATCTGGTTTATTGTTTATGCCAAACTTGGACTATAAAATGGGTTTTTTAGCTCTGAATTCCCGTGACAGAGGATATTAACAGTGCGATACGACAGCGTTAACAGGCTGACTTTCAATGCCGTGCTCTGGCAGTTAAGTGACGGTGCTGAACACCCTGGCCCTGCCGTGTATTTGCGATTTCCAGCCTCAGCTGGGTGCTCATCCATTTTCCTACCTGAATGGCCTCACATCTCATCTGATCACCTGAATCAGGCCCGCATGCCCTCACAAAAACCTTAACAAAACGGCTAAATCCACTGCCTTCGTTGAGACCCACTCAAGTGTTACCTCCTCCAGAAAGCCTCAGTCTTTCAAACCCCTAGCGTGGCTTGGGGCCTCTTCTGGCGGGGCCTCTCACCCCCAGCCCATCTTTACCCCTTGCTCCCCCCACAGGTGTTAGGTCAGGCTTTATGTTGGTGTCCCCACACTACACAGACCTGTAAGGATGTTTATTCATCTTTGTAGGCCCAGCATCTCAGCACAGAACTGGGATGAGCCCGGCATTCAGCAAAGGGTTTGGACTTAATTAGCCTATCTTCCCTACACGGATTTCCAGGCAGTGCGATTCTAAAACGAACACCAGACTAGGTTCCTGTTTTGAATCTCAAACTGCCCAGTTCTATGACCTTCCTCATCTACTTAGGAGGTCACTCCCTTGGCCTAGTTTTCTGCCCACCCTTTGGGCACCCTGAGCTTTGGAAGCAATTGCACTGAAATTCCACAGCAATGCAGCTTTTTGAAAACGTGAGAAAACATGTGTTGCTTTCATCCTTACTGCCTATGAGCCAGTGAAGATGAATAAAGTAGAGATATGCTTGGTAAGAAAAATGTTGCTCCACCCATTATTACTCATCCACCAACTTGTTTCCAAAACAATAAAGGAAGAAAGCAAATACCTACTTTTCTGTTCAGATGCTCACTTGCTATCTCAACATCCAGTGGGCCGATCTGAGAAGACACAGACTTGAGAGGCCCCACCATCCTCGGGAACACGCGCCTCCCGGGGCTCACCTGCCCGTGGGTTCGTGCCGGGCTGCGCGCCTTGGGGGATCATTTCTCACTCCTCCCCAGTTTAGTCATTACGTTTACTTCCCTGACTGTCTTCTCTGAGATTAATATTTCCCCATTTTAAAGTCATAATGCTGTATAGTTCTAAAGAAGACATTAAGCTCACTATTAAAGAAAAAAGTCTATTAAAGAAAATTGGGCTCGCTGAGTCTGGTGAAGTCACACCGCGAAGACGTACCTTGCTCAAATTCTTGCTCACATGTGACTCCCACACATGAAATTTCCCATCAGCACCTCATCCTGTTCCTGCCAGGCCCACATACAGATAAATCAGACTGTGGGCATCAGGAGATCCTACTCTCACAACGAGAAAACACAGGTCCAAAGTGCTCCTCAGGGAGTCCGACGCAGCTCAGGGGCCACAAATGCCAACGCGAAGTCACGCTAACCTTCTCTGCTTCAAAACACATTTTCTCTGAGATATGCCTATGTTTTGTTTATGGAATAAATATTTACACTTGTTCCTGAAATATCTGTTACGTATTTAAACAACAAATCAGCATTATCCGGTCAACATGAAGTGAACAAATGACGCCACCCCCCCCCCAGCAGACCCCACTTCCAACCCCAAACGCGCACCCGCACCAGCTGCACGCGGAGGGGCGTTGCTCCGGGAGCGCGGTGTTTCTGAAACCCCACTCACTCACTCAGCTGTGGTGTGCTTGTCCGAACGGTTTTGATCTTCAACATTCTGCACCAGGCACCAAGCTTAACATTTTCATACACTAGTCTCATGTAACCCTCTTTTCCAAAAAAGATACTACATGTATCACTACTTCCTCAATTTTACCTATGAAGAAACTGAGGCTGGAGAGGTTAAGTAACTTACCCAAAAGCCACCAACTAGTAAAAGAAAACTGAGATTTAAACCCAGGCCTGATCCCAAGCCAACGCTCTTTACCGCTCCAGAGCGTCCTACCCCCACATATCTTGACCAAAGTGTGCAGAAGACACACCGACTACGCTTTGGACAGCAATCTGCCTCAAAGCAAAGCCCAGAATCATCTGATGAGATGCTTCCTGAAATACGGGGAAGGGGATTTCCTTATGTCTTTCCACAAACCCCTGTTGTTCGTGACCTGTTTAGGTGCCGGAGTACTGATCTGTCCCTTTCCCCAGGGGCAGAAGGAATTGTCTTCCAAGTGCGGCGATTAAGAGGCAATCCTTTAAATATTTCAGTCATGCAGCAGGGATCCCATTAAGATTCTGAGCAAACCTGCACATCGACATTAGAGGCAGGGACGTGAGAGTCAGAATGAGGGGCAGGTTCGAGGGCGGTACCCTGGGAGACGGGCACATCTAAGAACGTCGACCCACCAAGAGTTCAGGGTCCAAAAGCCCCATGAACCAGCCCTGCTCTTTACCAGCAGCAGTCTGTGCTAACAGAGCAACTTTCACAAAAGTTAAGTAAACATTTAACGCTACCGAACGAAGCCTCTCATCCGGAACGTGGGTCGGGTGTCCCCTGCTAGTCCCCTGAAGGGCGCGGGCCCCACCAACCTGGTCGATGTTGAGGCGCAGCGGCATGAGCGACACCCTCAAGCAGCACTCCTGCGGCGACCGGCCCGACTCCGGGCGCACGTGCAGCGCCTTCACCGTCAGCTGCGAGATAAAAAAGGGAAGGACGTTTTCTCTCCGATGATGTTATGACTCTGTCCTCATTTTAAAATGAAAGACAAATGTTACATGTCCATTCCCTACGTTAGAACGAAAGGTGGACTTGTTTACCCTCCTTCCTTAAAAACCTAAATGCAAGTTTTTTGGGTCACACACTCCCTCGAGAACCTGCAGAAAGATACGGACTCTCTTCCGCGGGAAGAATGTGTATAATGTATGCGCGGTCTCTAAGGGACATGCCGAGTCCCTGAAGCTGACCCGCAGATCTGCATTCCTGAGATAGAGGTCCTCGGCTACTCACTTCTACTCTAGTAAAAATCTGAAGTATTGGAGATCTGAACCCTCCCAGCAACACCAAATGTTCGGTGCAGTTCACATGGACTTCAGGTCTTCCTCAGATGACATTGTACTGGCAATTTTAACCCCAGAAGCGACAAGCAAAATAATTTTCTAAGCCCTAAAACTTTAAGCAGCATATTTAAAAGAGGTTTTCATATTAAATTGAGAAAAATTACCCAGTAATTTTCCCCAATCTAAATCTTGCGCACTTAGATATAACAAAACGCTTTCCTAAAACCCACACAACAGAAAGTATCGTCTTACCATATTGGAATGAGCTTTTCGAGGCATTTCTTTACTGCAGTACAGGTACAGGAACTTGTTCATCTGTGAGGTTGCCAGGCGATCCCGGATCTCCAGGTCCTGCACGACGAACACCTGCCGGGAGACCGGGTGCTCCAGCAGGCTGGAGTCGCACTCCGGCCGGCGCGGGGGGTAGACCTCATGCTGGAACTTCACCTGCAGAGATAGGAGAAGGAGCACAGAGCCGTCTCAACACCTTATCTCAGCTGGGTTTTTCTCGCTGCGATGCAAAGCATCACTCATCACAGTCTCTGAGTTCTCAGCTTTCCGACCCACTTCCGGAGAACGGAAGGTTCCTTCATTCGTCACTTCCTTATGGATCTGTGTGCTCCCGACCCCAGGATCAGCTTGGCTGGCATTTCTAATTTGACCTTGGTAAAATCCCTGCCCTTTTCAAGCAAAGCCCTCCAAAGGAAGGAGACACAAAATGATCATCTTGCACACCTATGAAATTGCTGAAAATGGATCCGTGGAAGTGGGATTCGGGCTCCAAAGCAAGCAAGGACGCCCTGAAATAGGCGGAGCTGACTTCACTGTAATAGTTCCACGTGAAGCACCCTAACCGATGACACTCAGCACCGTCTCAGACGGTGGCAGACAAGTGGCAGAATTAAGTGCACAGGACGTCACTGGGGGCCTGGCCCTGCTGGTCCCTCGCCGCACACAAAGGACCCGACAGGCTGCTGCCCAACGGCAGGCCCCCCCAGGACGGTGCCCCAGGCAGCGGTCCCCAAGTGCAGCCCCGCGAGAATCAGCGTCAGACTCGCCCGGGAATGCATTAAAAATGCCTGTCCATGGGCCCTGCCTCCGACCTACCAAATCAGAAACTCTGGGGCCCAGGAACCTGCACTGGGACAAGCCCTCAGGGGGCTCTGGTGCCTGCATGTGGGGGGCGGGGCGGCACACGGATGAGCCCTCACGAGGCTCCTCCTCCAGTGGGATTTTCCTTTCCAAATGCCATCTTACCTTGCTTAACTGAATTTCCATCAAAAAGTCATGGTTTCTTCCTTTTCCCCCACACACCGTACTACGTCCATGTCTTGTGGGTGTGTGAGAGGGTGAGCTGTGGGGACTGCTATAAAGGAAAAAAACCTCTGGTCAAGGGAATATTCAGAGAGAGGCAATGACCAACCTCAGGAAAAACAGCATGAGGAAAGAGTAAGATGGCAGAACTGTCCGATTACACAGACTGACTACACAGCAAAACTGCAGCTTTCACACGCGGAGACGCTGAGAACATGAATCTCACTACAGACCCTTCTAAGGCCATCGCCGGCTCGCTGCACCGAAGCAAACCCTGACTGCGACGGGGTGTTAGCGTCTCAGGACGGACCTGGACAGGAGACAGCTCCTTGTCACTTCAGAAACCCCTTACAGCCAGAGTGCAAGTCCCAGAAATCCCAGTGAGTAAGGAAAAGAATTACAGTCAACACTCAGTGTTTAAAAAATTACTTTTCAATAGAAAAAGCCACTACGCCAAAGGTTACCACCTTGAGAAGCGTTTTCTGCAGCTGCCGCCCTGGGGAGAATGCCCAGCCTGCTCCCCAGCTGGCCACGCAGTTCTCTTCAAACTCCACCGAGCGTCACCCCCGTGTACCAAGGACTCCGGGAGCACAGACCCCGCATGGCACCCCATGGGACGCCGGAGATTCCGGGACAGCCACAGTCCCTGTCTCCAACGCACATACGTCCCGCCCTCAGCTGCGCACACCCGTCTCTCCCTTTCGAACCCAGGGCAGCGTCTGAGCATATTCATTTTAGGGGCTGTGCCTCTTACACAGGCTCTGTCACACATAGGTACCCGAAAAATTTTGCAGAAAGGAGATCACTTAAGTCACCACATTTTAGTAAAAATGCAAACAGTGCAAACGAGTTTACGCGGTGGAAAACTCTAACACTAACATTTAAAGAGCAACACTTAAATTACAGCTTTTTAATACTACTTTTTCAACAATTCTTAAAATGAGAAATGCTATGTATTTTTTACAAAAAGAACATGCTGCCCTGCCAGATAAACTTACGTAGAAATTAATTTAACGCACATGTAACTTTTCGCTGGGGAAGTAGGAGGGGCTGTTCCAAAGTCCTTCCCCCCGTAAAGATGCCAAACAAGAGAGACTTCTTTGACGACGTAGCGGACCACGGGCGGGGGGAAGTTCACGGGGGCCCTGCTGGTGTCCGTCTTCTTGATGGGCAGGCTGAAGTAATTATCCCTTATCACGATTGTCTCGTCCACCATCATTTTTACCACGGGCTCTTCTTCCTTCTCCTAAGAGAAAGGAACAGGTAACATATGCTCTTATCTCAGGGAAAATCACTGATTGCGCTGCCTGTCTCACCGAGATTTCCTGATTCTGCATTCTTTCCAGTAGCTTCAATGCATGAAATGGGAAAGTGAGTACTGATATTTACAATCACGTGAGATATTCTGCATTATTAACCATAAAGGAGACGCCCTGTTCCATGCAAATTACTCCACGAGGATTTTCTCTAATCTGCAATTTGACTTTCACTATACGATTGACGATGAAAAGGCACAGATTCAGTGTTTGTTGAGGTGTGCGTACGCGTGTGTGTGTCTGTGCACAGTTCTTGGATTCACAGTCAACCCTGCACCCCCAATCTGCCACACTCCAACATCCCGACCAGGCTGCCGTGTTCCTGACAATGAGTTCGTGCTGAATTTGGGGGCCTTTATTCCTTTAATTCCCCAGAGCTTGGTCACATAAATGCACTCACCTACTAAGTTACCACTGGGCAGTTTAAAACACATGCTCACTGAATGGTGATTCGCTCTGAATGGGGTCTGGTTCTAGCTTCGATGCTGAACCACTTTGGTTGGTGAGCTGTGGGTGCACTCCAAGCAGACCACGCTTGCCAACGTGAGCACGACTCTCCAGTGGACACTGAGTGAAGCCACGCCCGAGCTGCCCCAGTCCTGGGACAAGCAAATCCGTGCAGCGCCCCTTCCCGCCACGAAACTCCCCGCCCTCCAGAGCCATCTCACTGCCCACGACATTCATAGCTCAGCCACCCACGCAGGAGATTTTACAAGCACAGAACATTCTTCTGAGTCCTTGAAAGATCGGTCATAGCAACAGGAACGCGTAACAAATGCTTACAAAGCATCGACAGTGAAACAAACTGTGAACAGTCAAAACCTAAAGATTCTTTTCAGGCCTCTGGTCAACTCAATTTGTGATGCTAACATGAGGCCTCAATGATGTTACCGAAGTATTACCTGAATGGCTGCTCTCGGTGCAAAAAGAATGCAGAAGTCGTCACTTTCCGCGGGCACACCTGTCATGGCGTCACTGATCAGGCGGTGGGGGAACGAGGCATACGTGGGGCCGGGCTCCTGGGACGCGTTCCCACTCTCGTCTGGGAACAGGAAGAGGTCCGAACAGCACGGCTCCTGAGCGAGCGACTTCTCATCCAAAACGCCTGGGAAAAAGACGCGGCGGTCAGCTCCGGCACAGTCGGAGACACCAGCAAAAACGCCGAGGAAGCGCTGTCGCCGTGTGTCAGAGCGACAGTGCATTGAGTGCTTCCACCTGCAAAATCCCTTTTTTCTTCGCAATTATCCTCTGCCTACTAATGAAAAGGCCAAAAATAAGTTTGAGGTTCTCTACAAAAAGGGTAGATGATGGTCTCCTGAAGTGACAGACGTCCCCTCTCAGCTACCTGGCGTTAGAGAAGCTCGGGAGTTGGGCAGCAGCTGTCCCGTGTACACTGGAGTTTGTAGGCTGACAGTTCCGGCTTGTGGGCACGGTTCTGGAAGAACCTTCCTGGGCCACTCGGCAAGGGCAGGGGAAACCGGCGGTGCCCAGCAGCGCCTCACCTAGAACTACAGGGACTCCCTGCGCACGGAGGGGTGGGGCACCAGCTGCGGAAGAGACCTGCGCGACTCCACACCACATGGGCACCTGTTCTCGGGGGCTCTTTCAACATGAAGTTCACGAAAGAGGGCATTTGCACCCAAATCTCTAAGTAAACGTACACTTTTATCCATTGTATTTCACATTACACCCACCAAGTCCTTCTCTACAGTCATCAAACCAAACACTCACGAGGGACTGAGAACAAAAGTGACATTTAGCCTCAAGAGGCTCACAGGCTCGATTCCAGATCCTCTACGGTAGCACCTTGCACTTACTCATCCTTGCAAGTGCCCAGGGCCTAGGACAGAATCCTGTATATTGAAGCTACTCGGCAGATAGTCATTAAATATTCCTTCCCACATAAGTAGGTTAGCTGCTAATATCCATTACAGATGACGGGGTATATAGAAAGTTGAAGGTCCCATTTGCTTCCTTAGTTCTAATTTGGAATGAAAGCAACACTTAAGGCTAAAGTCTTACAACACCGCAAAATAATTTTAATAATTAAGAATTCACAGCATATGGAAATAGCTAAATTCATCCAATTAGAAAAAAAATATTTTTCCGATACATAATCTATTTAGATGCTTCCCACCTGGCTCCTCCCAGCTTTCCTGTCCAGTTCTTTTCTCTAAGAAGGGGCAGCCTGGTCTGCTGGGTGACCGGGGCTCCCACATGCCTTTGTCCCTGCCTCTTGATGTTAATGGCCTTGCCAAGATAACTTCCTTCCTCCCTCTACCTACCTAAGCCCTATCCACTTTTTTTTTTAAGATTTTATTTATTTGTAGAGAGAGGGAAAAGGAGGGAGAAAGAGAGGAAGAGAAACATGGATGCGTGAGAGAAACATTGACTGGTTGCTTCTTGCACACACCCCAACTGGGAACCAGCCTGCAACCCAGGCATGTACCCAACCAGGAATCGAACCAGCGACCTTTCACTTTGTGGGACAACATTCAACCAACTGAGCCATGCCCGTCAGGGCAGTCCTATCCACTTTTTAAAAGCCAACTTCTCACACTGTCCCTGAAGTCCAAAGCACTGGTTCCAACCCCTTCCCGACAACACTCACAGTACGTAACATTCTGAAGTGCCTTCCACTTTATCACTTCTGAGTCATTCTAGGCCTGGTGTGGTGCCCATTTGTTTTGCTAACCAAGAAGCTACCAGAAAACATAGGTTTTGTCTTCCACGTAATCTGCAAGCCCACAACACCCCAGTCAGTGTTGTTTACCTACCAGACGCTCAGTAAACACAAGCTGATGGACTAGTAAGTACCCGCCAAAACCCAGACTGGTTTCTTCTCTCACATGCCACTTACTGGGGTGTGTGGAAGAACACGAGTCCCGGGTGCCTCAACGGCACCCGCAGCGCCCCCGGAGAGAGTCCGCGGCCTTACCGTTGGACTGCGGCTTCGCGGCGAGGCTGGCCTGGTGCAGGTCAGCCTCCTCCATGGCGTCGCTCATCAAGTCACGCAGCATCTGCTGGTCCGCTTCAGGAAGCGCCGGGCCGCGGGAGGGGGGCGGGCCACCGGGGTCTACCTGCAGCCAGAAAGACTCATGAAAAAGGGCCGCGACTGCCCTAAGAAGCCAACCAGCCCACCTGATGTCGTCCCCGAGACACACTCCACTTCACGGAAGCACCAGACACGGGGGCATACTCATTTTCTGTATTCTGCTCAGCAGCTGTGACATCTGCACCGTGAGTTTTAGTACCGCTGGTACCCTCACAACTACCGGCCCATAAAGGTCATGTCATCGCCTCGAAACCAGCCCAGGGAACCGGGGTCTTGAAGAGGCAACACATCAGGAGACAGGGAAGGTGGGACAGGGGCCGTGAAGCTGGGGGAGGGAGGATGCCGCTCCGTCAAGTCTGACCTGCTCAACCCACAGCGACAAGGGCTTCCAGGCCTTCGAGACCAAGTCACTGGATCTCGCAGCTTCATCACGTGGGGTGAACAGATACCTCAGGACAGTAGGGGCACAAAGGAGGGAAACTACCACGCAGTGCTTCACGGGGGTCAGTTCCAGCCCTGACGCTTAACCGTTTCGGTCAGTGAACTGTGGATTCGTTAAATCCAGACCGTGTTTTTCAAATGTGCGCATGACCCTAAACTGGAAAGATCCCTGTGACCAGGGAGAAAGGGGGTGGGGGGGGTAGAAGAGGGTACAGGGGTGGGGGGGTAAAGGGTGATGGAAGGGGACCTGCCTTTGGGTGGGGAACACACAGTACAATGTACGGGTGATATATCAATTGTACACCTGAAACCTGTATAATTGTATTAACTAGTGTTACCCCAAAGAAGTCAATAAAAAAGTAAAAAACAAGCAAAATAAAATAATAAAATAAAATAAAATAAAATGGAAAGATCCGATTTGAAAAGGAAAATTTAAAATAACTTTCGATAAACCGGAGAATGTTCCACAAAGAGAACGGGCAGCAGGGAGGGCGTGTCACAAAGCCCCCCCCCCCGTCAGCCACAGCAGAGCGGCAGCGAGACTGGGAGCAGACACGTCGCTCCAACCAAGGGTCAGGCGGCCCTGGGCGGCACTGCGGGGCCCGTCAGGCCGGCACGGGGGCAGCCCACCCCGCAGGCCCTGCGCAGCCTGCTCGCAGAAGAGGCCTGGAGGAAGGAGAATGAAGGCTCGCTCGGAGATGACAGACTATAAGCAAACTGGACCTGGTCCGATCTGGACATAAGAGAGGGCAGGGAAGCGGCACTCGGGGGTGTGAGAAACCACTGAGCCAGGAATCAAAACGTCTGGGTTTTGTTGCTGTTTCTGCTGCTAATGGTGGAGAAATCACTTAAATTCTAAGGTTTTAGCTCATTCATCTGTAAAACAGGCAATCCCCATTAACCTCTGCATCACACTGGGCTAAAGGAAATCCCAGAAAGTAGGCTGAAAACTGGACAGTATCGTAGATAACAAAAACGGAAAGTACAATTATACAAATCGGTCTTCCGGTAATAATAATACCACCTGCCATCCACTTTCTCATAGGCTTTTACATACAACTTGCATATAACAAGCTCTTACATGACAACTGTTTTCTTTCTTTCCTCAGGGCAGATGAAAATAACTTAAGTCTAAAAAGAAGCATTATGTCGTTTAAGGAGATTAACGTTCTGAGACAAAGAATATCGAACAGCAGGATGGCTTTCCAAAAGGGCCCGTGGAATCACCTTTGCAGGCCCCATCAGTGCAAAGGTAAGGCACGGACAGGAGACACTTCAGTTTCTTTCCTACCGTACGACTGTCTGAAGACCTTGCTGATGTGGACGTGCCCCTCACTCAGCTGGACTGGGGCAGGGGGTGAGTGGGCTAACCAGTGCGTGGCCGACCGTACCGTGGGCTTTCTCTGCGGGGCTCCCGGCTTCCTGTCCACCTTGTGAGCCGCGTGTAAGTCCCCGTAGCTGGCCATGTACTGAATGAGGTTCATCAGCGCAGCGCAGGAGTCGGAGCAGGTTCTGATGTGCACCACGTCGCTGGAACAGTGCAGCTCGAAGCGCGAGTCCGCCTGGACGCAACACAGGAACACGGGATGAAGTGCTTTCCAGACAGGAGGTGGAAACTTCCTCTTTTCACGCATTTATATTAAACACGGACTCCTGTGACTATTTGCTCTGTCACAGGACATGTGTGTTCGTAAGAACTCAATCTTAATTTTAAATATTTTATCTAGTTTTCAACAAGGTTAGGTAAGTGGAAAAATAGTTTTAAAGTCAATACATTTTTAGTCTCTCCAATAAAAATTAAGACAACTAAAAATTTCCATTTATTTTAACAACTTACCTGCTCTCCGTCAGAATCAGACTTCACTGCAGTTATGGTTAATTCTAAAAGCCCCATGTCCATCACCCGAACATAATCTAAAAATTTAAAAAGTAATTAATAAAATGTTCGAGTATAGCTTTCCAAAAATGCTTGTCCAACACTTAATAAAACTAGCATCTCTTGCCCTGGCTGGTGTGGTTCAGTGGATTAAGTGCCAGCCTGCGAACCAAAAGGTTGATGGTTTGCTTCCTAGTCAGGACACATGCCTGGGTTGCAGGCCAGGTCTCCAGTAGGGGGCGTGTGCCAGAGGCAACTGATTGATGCATCTCTCACGCATCAATGTTTCTCTCCCTCCTTCCCCTCTGTCTAAAAATAAATAAATAAAATCTTTAAAAAAAACTTGTAATCTCTTTACACTTCATGGTAGGCTGTGGGACAAATATTTATAATGCAGCACAAATATGGTTTCATCCTGCAAAAATCCTACAAAATATTTTGTTTTGTTAGAAACAAAATTTGTCTTATATTAAATACAATATATATAATTTGACACACTCAAGGTGATTACAACTTCAATCTAACATTTAATAAAACCTTTAGTTCACTGGCATTATTCCAGAGTTAAACGCTTTATGATACTCACATGAAAACAACTAAAAAGCATTCATCTATACCTAATTATGTGTCTTTAACTCTTACCTCTGTTCAAATTAACAGTGACAGTATTACACTTGTCAGACAGATGTAACGCAGCCTCGTCCAAGATTATTCTGAGGGGGGGAAAAGATAAAATCAACATCTGAAAAACCAGCCTCAAATCTATGCCACTTGATCACCAAATACTTAGTTGTATCATTCTTTCTGACATATTATCAGAGTCATGTGCAGCTTCTAACTGACAAATGTCATATGGCATTTCTTTAAAACTCATTGCTGATGAGTTCCAGGAATATTTAAGTGGTGTAAAGAAAGAGATTAAATCATCTGCTCAAATAATGCCACATTTTCAGCACCTTTTTAATAGACGCCCAAATTCAGAAGGTTTTAATTATGAAAATAAAGTGCACCAGGTGTTATGGGAAGTTTATATATGTATTTTTAAAATAAGCAAACAACCTTGAGAATTACTTCCTCCCTAAAAATGAAATACAGTAATGAATAGAACAGATGCATTGAACCATCTTTGAAAGAAAAACTAAAAACCGGAAGAAAGGGTCATGACTACCAGGAAAAGGACGTTGGCTTTGACCAACGGGTGAGAATTTGACGAAAGGGCTCAGACAAACGGCCAGCGTGTTGCGGACACCTGCGTTAGCACTCGGCGAGGCTGCCACGGTACCTGAGAGTGGAAGACGATTTGTCCAAGGCAACGCTGCTGGAAATGCTGAATGTCTCCACGGTGAGAAGAGACCGGATCGGCAGATAGAGAGGCCTGACACCGAAAGGGAACATCGGAACATCAGTCCTTTTCAAAGAGCACTTTGTATGTTACCTCGACTGAATTACATGTTCTCTTTCAAACTGAGTGCAATTTTAAACAGTAAAATTTTATTTTGTGCCATTTGCGGACTAACCTATAATCAAGCGCACAGCTCCAGAGATGAACATGAAAAGTTGTAAATGAAGTCGGAGGGTTATATCCTAGAACAGGTTCATCAGCAATATTCAAGAAGTATAAAATCTATAATCACAAAAATATAAAATGCTACGCTTTAGAAGAAAAAACGTTTTGATAGGATACCAATACCAATGTAATAATACCAATGTAAAACAAAATAGCTCACGAAGAAAGCAACCATTTATTGTTATATTGTAATGCTAAAAGGAAAAAATAATCATTTTGAAGAAATTCATTTCAAAGCGTTTAGAAAGGTAGGATTTGAACTAAAAAGGCCCATCCGACAACCGCACTGCTACAGGAACCTCAGAAAAATCGATCTTATGAAACTAACAAAGTCTGTATAACACGCTGTCACATTATTTTCCTTGAAACAATTCTTGAAAGAAAACAAATTTTCCTAAAGATTGCTTAAAACTATCCATCTGGTTTTCTAAATAATCCACTGTTGGGAGTTCCGTATCCTCGATTTACAGTCGGCTCAGCCCGTAAACCAGCCCCCCTCCCCGGCACCTGCCCCCACACACATTTCTAATCCACGCGAACAAGGAGGTGAGGCCACGTCTCTCCCTCCCGCCAGGTCGGTGTTCACACTAACCATTTCCCTTCCCCTCTTCGCAGATGCTCAGGCTTCTACAGATAGGCAGGCAGGCAGAACACAGAATACCTTCTGTTTCCTAAATGCTTTTACGGAAAAAGCCTTCCGAAAGCATCCAAGTTTAAAATAACTATTTTCCTAGTGACAAGAAGTTCTTTTCTGAGAAAAATGAACAGGAATCCAGTGCACTGGTTTTCATTCTCACATAAAGAAGGGCTGACTTCTTATCCAGGTTCCTCTGCAAAACAATCAACTACGCTCCATTCACCATATATACCTACTACACTGGGAATGAGCTACGGAAATCCTCATAAATGCCTCAACCCCGTGCTGGCCCGGCGAGCCGCTCCGAAATTGCAGCCCACAGCGCGAGTCAACGCACTGTGTGTTGTCCCGCTGGGCCAGGCTCTCCACTGGGCCTGCGACACAGAACCCTCCCTTTCCTGGCCTAAAGGATAACTCTGCCCGTGAAACGTGTAAGGAGCAGACTTCCAGGTAACAAGGCCGATCGCACTCTGGAGTGCTGAAAATTGATCCCAGTCTGGAGTGCTCACACCGTCCTGCATCCAAACCCGAGAGGTGGGTGTAGGGAAGTGTTTACTTCGCAGCGACGCGCTGAGCGGAACGCTCAGGACGTGCGGACTTCTCCGCGTGTCTGAGTCCATGTCCAGTTGAGAGGACGGACGATCGAACGCGCTCCCTTACCTGCTCGTGCCAGCTCAGCCCAGAAGGGAGCACCCGGTGCTGGAGGGTGGCGCCTTTCAGCCCCACGGCCACGAGGAACTCCTGTGCGGGGCGACACAAAGGCTCTCGCTCACCACCCGCACGCCCGAAGTTCCCCAACCGCGTGAACGCGCTGCCGTCCACGCATGCGTGCCGGCCCGTCACCAAGCCAATGGCAGGTGTCTGACGGCGCAGGGTTTGGAGCGCAGACCTTGGTGTTGGACTCGGATTTGTCGGACAGTATCTTCACGGCGACAGACAGCATGTTCGCGGCGTCTCCTCCGACGCCGTCCGAAGCAGCTCTACTGGGACCGTTTTCGTCGGAGGCGTAAATGGTAGGTTCCAGCCAATGCGGGCGGGTGGGCCCGGGCAGGCGCGCCTCCATGTGAAGAATCGGTCCATCCACCATGCCTACATCCGCATTGCGGTGAAAACATATCAAAGTGATTAGTTGAAATTAGTTCACGGACTTCTAGAACTGAAAACAAAAACCCATGTACTTCCACTGAATGCAGCGTGACTCTGGAGGCACCGTGGGCGAGATCTGACTCGGCATCAACAATCCATCCCTCTCTGCTGATGTGGGTATGACTGGCAGTACCCACCTTCAAAAAAGGGAAGACTTAAAATGCTGGGATAATTCAATTTAAGTAGGAAAATCTGGTAAACATTAAGAACGTGCAAGTATCTCGTGTCTACGTGCAGGTAACACGAGAAATGTGCTCAAAGAACGGTAAATTCTGTGCCTGTTACCAAAGTGAAATATTGCTTGAGAGTAAAGAGTGTAAAGTCCCAGCAACCGATCAACAGACACTAAGGTATGGTGTGTCCATAAAATGGAATATGATTTGGCAATAAAAAGGAATGAAATACTGGCACACTTCAGTAACCCAGAATACGTAAAGCCGGTAGCAAAAGGCCATATATCGTATGATTCGATCCATAGAGAGCATCAGGAACACTAGATCCATAGCGGCAGGAAGCACGTCAGTGATCCTTAGGGCTGGGGCATGCCGTGGCGGGACTGTGGCGGGGATTCCAGCTACAGGGCACGGAGTTTCTTTCAGGGGTGATGAAAACGTTCCGAAGTTGGCTGTGATCGTGGCTACACAACTCCTTGAAATACCAAAAACTACAGAAATAAATGTGTACTTTAAAAGGGTGAATTGTATACGATAGGTGAATTATATCATATTGCAAAAAAAGAATAGTCAAGTTCTAATTCACAGTATTACTTTGCCAGTGGAATCAGAACACCCCACAGGAAAAAAAACTAATATCGGAATTGCGTTCCCAACAGAACTTATTCAACAAACTTTAAACACGTCTAAACAGAAGTGAGCGCAGTGCACACAGGTGACATCTGTCCTACCTTTGTGGTACAGGCTGAAGCTGCTGGAGTGGAGGCAGATGTAGTGCTTGTCATCGAAGCCTTCGTATCTTGTCACGCAGAACAACGACCCACTGTTGAACTCCAGCCAGAATTCGCCATGCTTGTCTTCCAACAGGTCTCCATTGTCTTGCTAACAGAAAAACCACAGAACACACGGGCGTCGTTACTGGAGTGCAGAAGACCGCGCCTGCCAGGTGGCAGCCCAGCGTCTGGCTCCTGACCCACCCGACAGGGTGGCACCGCAAGCTGCGCCGTTTGGGGGGCCTCTCTGCCCAACGCTCCCCTGTCACCCACCCTCCTTTCCAGTGGGCAGTTCCTTGCGGTCACTGCAGGAGCAGGACCGGCACACGTTTTCCAGAAGAAGGTGCATGTTATGGGTGACTTTTGATGTGCAATGAAAGGTAAGTTCCCAAAGGTGCCGTCTGTCGCCGTGAGGGGTCTCAGAAAACGGACTTCCTCTGTCCCTGAAACAGCTCCACACTCCCTCCATCACTGGGCGCCGTCGTGGCAGGTCCACCGCGAGGTGCCCCTGAGAAATCGCTCTGGAGCTGCAAGTCCTCACCTTGACGTCTGTAAACACTGCCACCAATCCATGGTTGATGCTCAGGAGAACGGAGAGGAAGCTCTGCGAGTGCTTGTTCTGCGAGTCGAGTTTTTTTTTCCTACGGGATCGATAGTTGGGATCAAGAGTAGAGAAGTACTGCAGGGTCTCCTCCTCGGATCCGCTCTCCTCGTCTGCGAGAAACAGACGCCACAGTGACATGGCTCCGGCAGCTCGTTTTAAGAAAGAGCAACTGGAACACTGTCACAAGAACACTTATTTTACAGCCTGTTATTTTTACAAAGAGTCTGGTATGACAATGAAAATGTGCTTACTCTCTTTCTTCACTTTACCACTGAACTTCAGACAATGTTTGTTATCCCTATAGAGACAACATATTTAACTAATAATAATATTCTCAATATACAGATAAAAGTAGGGAAATACACATTACTAAAAGATATTATAATATATAAGTGAAAAATATCATCAAATAAAAGGCTGCTTACTTTATTGATAAACCAGTCAGTGACATCAGAACAAATTTAAAATGTATTACCACAGTGCCCTGGCTGGTGTGGCTCAGTGGATTGAGCGCCGGCCTGTGAACCAAAGGGTCGCTGGTTCAATTCCCAGTCAGGGCACATGTCTGGGTTGCGGGCCAGGTCCCCAATAGGGGGTGCGTGAGAGGCAACCACACATTGATGTTTCTCTCCCTTTCTTTCTCCCACCCTTCCCCTCTGTCTCAAAATCATAAATAAAATCTTTAAAAAAATAAAGATAAAATAAAATATGTTACCATAGTGAACTGTAGATTTAAACGGACTAAAGCTGTCTTTGTTGAAGGTGTTGATCAGCTGACTGGCTACCGAGAGCCCAACACCATAGGAAATATTTTCAAAAGTCTCCACTGGTGAAGGAGCTGTTGGTTCCCACAGCAACAAGTCATTAAAGATCCTGCAAAGAAAACGTTGAAAAATAAGTGCCTAATTCCTAGTTCAACTGAAGGCAGACTAAAAAATATCCCTTTAAGAAGTCATATGAATAATAACTTGTCTAAATGATGAAATAGAAATTAGATTCTACATGTTTTTAAAAATATCAATTATGTTCATATAATGAAAAAATAACTGATATGGCTATGATGCAGGACAGTGAGAAAGGAATCTGGACAAGCAGATACCTAATTAGATACCTGCCTCCTTTGACCTGTGTCACCTGCGTCATTATATGTATTACATCACACACATCTAAATGTACCTTAAAGAAGGAAGTTAATGAAAAAATTCTTTAAAAAACCTAAGAGCAAAAGGAAGACCATTCACACACGAGCATGCCCTGTGGGCTGTGACAGATCGTGCATCATCTCACTGGACCCTTCCCCCATCCTGTGGCGCAGCCAAGGGAGAGTCCTTACCGCCACTTGACACTTGAAGAACCTCCCTCATGCAGGTTAAGTGACCTGCCCAAGGTCACGCAGCTAACTGTGGGGAGAACTGGGACCAGAGCCCCGATCATGGCCGGCTCCCAAAGCACTTCTGCATTACTCAGTTTCTCTAGGGTTACCTGCTTTTTCCCTCTTCACCAAGAGCAGGTTCATTGGGAGGACCACATGAGATAAACGCATACAGAACAGGAAATAAAGAGAGGAAACCTTTCTCATGTTTTAATGATTTTTGAGAGAGAGAGGAAGGGAGAGAGAAACATCAGTTTGCTGTTCCGCTTATTGATGCACTCATTGGTTGATTCTTGTTTGTGCCCTGGCTGGGGGTTGAACCCACAACTTTGGTGTATGCGGATGACGTTCTAACCAACTGACCTACCTGGCCAGGGCCAAGAAAGGAAATCTTTCTAACTAGTGAGGTAGCCAAGTCAATACTGGTGACCAGTGGGGTGACAGGTGTCAAGCTAGGCTACTACCAGGTCCTACTTTTTTAAAGAATTAGTTGTCACTAATCAGGTGTCCTTCTGCCCTGACCCTCCTTTCATCACCCGTCCATATTTTCAGGAAAACAAAGCCTTTCAGTGTCCCCTGTGAGGCCCTCTGTTAGGCTGGGACCCACACACACAGAACTGAACCGCAGCACCTGTGACATCACACCCCTGCATCTTCTTGTGTCCTACACTGGGCCCTTAGCCATCTCCCTCTGTGCCTGGCGCGGTGGCGCTCACACAGCAGGCAGCGCAGTGCGAAGGACCGCCGCAGTCACAGGCTCACGGTAGAGCCTGGTGTGAGTACCCAGCAAGATGCCAAGTGACGACACAGCCCAGCCCCTCCCTGCGAGAAGCCACTTGTCTAGGAGCCGCCCGGGCCACGTCCTGAGCCTCCGAAGCCCTGGAAAGTACAAACCGGGCCCGAGTACTGTGACTTACAGTAGACAGCACTCCCCACCCGAAAAGACGCTTTCTGGAAGCTTCTCCAGGTGAAGGACACCAGAGAGAGAGGACAGAAACAGTCTCACCTCAGACAAACTGAGAGCAGAGCCCCAAAGCCATGCGGCACTCATTCGGCTCCCTGCTGCTTGGGCATTTTTATTAAAACAAAAGGGTTCCAAGCCAGATCGTAGTCTAAACTCCTATATAAATAATGAAGGTATAAAATGAATTTTCTCCAGAAACGCTCTTCCTTTACCTTATTTCCTACAACCATTCCCTTACCTTCATGGATTAAAGCGAAACTATTACTCAAAGTAAAACCTGAGTTCATGGTATGTAAATAAAGTTTCATTATGATTTTACTCTTTTCCTTATTTATACTTTGGTCTAAGCACAGTCTTGGTATCATTAACACTATGACACATTGGGTGCAGTTTTTAATATCAAGAAAGAAAACACAAGATATTTAAGGACACATCACCGTGATTCTGTAACTATGAGCCTGAAACACAACAGAAGTTCAATAAATACCTAATAAAACCAATTAGGCCTGGCTGGTGTGGCTGAGTGGATTGAGTGCTGGCCTGTGAACCAAAGGGTCACCGGTTTGATTCCCAGTCAGGCAGGGCTCATGCCTGGGTTGTGGGCCAGGTCCCCAGTGGGGGCGTGTGAGAGGCTACCACACACTGACGTTTCTCTCCCTCTGTATCTCCCTCCCTTCCTCTCTGTCTAAAAATAAGTAAGTAAAGTCTTTAAAAAAAAAATTAGCATTCTTTTTTGTGTTGTATTCTAAAGGACCTTTAGCACAGAAAAAGCTCTCATGTACCTGAGACTGTCTTTTTAAAAAGAGCCAGTCGGCCAAGGCACTGAAGGAATAAACCAGTATTTTATATGTATGAAGTAAAGATAGAGTTGGTTATAACTCCTATTGAGAGATGTTTTAAATCATATACATAAAAGGACATTATGGAGAACCTGAATGGACCAGTGACATACAATATTAATGTCCTCGCTTCGATCGCTGAACTGCGGTCACGCAGAACACGCCCTTGTCGGTGGTTAGTGCTCAGGTGCTCACAGTTGAAGGGGCACTCGGTCAGCAACTTACTTTCAAATGGCTCGGGGGGGGGGGAGTTCTTTTTGCTGTACTTGCAACTTTTCTGTAAGTTTCAGAATGCTTAACACTTTCAAAATAGTATTAATTTTAAAATTTATAAACATAGACTAAGCCAAATAAGGGGCAAAGAATTCACACCCTGACGAGCTCAGACACGTACTTGGCTTACGCAATCGGCAGTGGGCGGGCACTGCAGGACCTGCACCATCCCAGGGGCCGGAGGGTGCCAGTGGGCAGAGTCAGATCGAGCAGAAGCTCCCTTAAGCAGCCCTTGCCGAACCAGCTTCCCCGGTGAACAGATACTCTCAAGTCGCCTGATGTAAGCCATCATCAGCCCCACCTGCGGCACTGGCGGCTGTCACCACGCACGCCCACCCACAGCCGCACGCCCACAGCTGGCTGCTGGCACAGACCACCTCCGTCCAGCACAGCTGAGAGCGGCCCCGCCCGCTGAGCTCTGCGCTCTGCACATTCGCCATGTGGGTCAACGGGGCTCAAACCCCGTCGCATCTGCCCACCCCGCTCTCTTCATTGCTGTAAGTACAGTTTAATTAAATGTTGTGCCAACTGATAACTTTTGAGTCTACAGACAGAGGTGGAAAAATCCTAAAACCTAGGACTCCGCGCTGAAATTGCTTTGAAACTTTTTTTTTTCACTCCACTTTAAAAGAACTGAATCTGAAAATTGTAGCTAAAGCCTCTCAGGTACACATGACGCAAAAATTCCAACCAGTGACTCATGCTGGAAAACTGGCCTTTTCCTACATTTTAAAAAGAAGTGGTAAGTAAACATATGTTTGTAAACTGCACGTGTAAGGAGTGCATCACTGCTCCAGTTTCCCGATGCAGCCAATGACCAAGCACCACAGAAAGACAAAAAAATGGACGAGGCCCTCTGCCCTCCGGGCTGGCCCTTGAACTAATCGTTGTGTTCTGCTCAGTCTTCCTCACCTTGCACGTCTGCAGCTCCTGGTAGACATTCCTCAAGTATAAAATATGGAAGACAGTCTAGAGATCAGTAATTGCCAAGCTTTAGATCATACATAAACCCTAACAGTTATAAAATTATGGAAGCCCCCTAATGTAAATTCATAAATTACACGCAACATCTATAAATTATGTATATTATAAAATAAATACAAAATAGAAATTTTTTACGTTAAATAGAAGCACTGACGTTTTCTTCCTACAGTCAGTGGACTGTCCTATGAATCTCATCTTCAAGACAACTGAACTAGGCAGATCTTTCTGGAACTTAATTTTCTGATTCTGAGACCAACATTCCTGGTCACTGGTGGTCGGTGAGGAGACCCAGCTTTATTGCCACCAGTTCAGGAATAAAGGGCCAGTGACATTTGACACCAAGCAAATCTTCAGCAGAAAGGACAGTCTGAAGTTCCTGACGGTGAACAGAAGGCAGCGTCACGTGCTCACATGTGGGGAGCCGGCGATAGCAGGCACCAGGCCATCCCTATCCAGAACCGCACGTGAGCGCCCTTCGGCTACGCGGCACCGGAGGTTCCCGGGATGGGTGGGAATGATCACAGTAACGGATGACTCCTGAGTGCTCACGGCGCACCGGGCACCGTTCCCGGGACTCCCCAAGGGCTGCCCCATTTAACCTCCCAACGGCCCAGGACATCGGGCAGGTGTACCACCTCCGCAAACTGCCCGAGGCCTTCACCGGCTGTGGCCTTCACCTCTGGAATGCCATTTATTTCAAATTTAAATTTTTATACAGAAGTCTGTAGTTAGAGCTTATCATCCTAAGGAGGCACTTTTTCGGACTCTGCGAAGGGCTGCCTCTTGCGTGAAGACCCCTGGACTCCGGGTCTGCCCCAGGGTCTGTCCGCCCTCCTCAGGAGTGCTCCCCGGTCCTTTCAGGTCACTGCACACAGAGAAGAGGCGTGTGCTCAGGACCCGTGGTGAGGTGATAGGGGGCGAAGGGAGCGAACATCTCAACGCAAGGAACACAGTTACCGGACACGCTGGTGATGACACCCCGGTATAACGACAGCACCCTGTAACGAGGACAGTTCTGTCACCGCACCCCACAGGGGACGCGGAGGTGGGAGGGAATACTGAGGCGAAGAAAGGAAGGGGGAGACAGGGAGGTAGGGGGTAGTCAGGCAGGAGAGTCCGTCCCAATGAGTCGGCCGAACGTGTCGAAACTCACCTGTTATAAAGCTTCTCGTAAAAGCTTTGGTTCGGTAGTGCTACGCGAACGTTCGGCAGCGTGAGCTCCAGCACGCAGTGAGAATTGCTGACTGCTTTGTCCTGAAACTCTGCCATCTCCACAGGGTCCCCTGGCATCACCATCTAGAACATAACCATTCAGCGCGCACACACACACACAAAAAAAAAAAAATGCATCAAATAACCATTTTATGCTTAAAGTAGTAGTTGCATCTTCTTAATCCAGGCACAGGACTTGGCATGTCAGCAAATAAGCAAGCATGTAAGTTCTAACTTTTAACCAAGAAAAAAAGAGACATATCATTCAATCTTGGAGTCAGAAACCTAGCGCACACAGAACACTAAGTTGTTTTTCCTTCGAGAAGAAGACTCAAAGCCACTGCTGCCTGCTGGAAGGCACCCTCCGTGGCCCACGCGCCCCGGAATCGCACCTGCTCGTTCTCGAACATGACCCTTCGGGAAGAGAAGGGAGAGGGCGCGGGCCTCCTGAGGTCGCACACGTCCTTCAGAGAGTGAGCGCCTCCTTCCTCCTCCTCCTGGTAGTGGCCGTCGCTCTCCTCCTCCTCCTCGGCTGCGACCCTCTCCAGAATGGAATGCATGGCTGGCGGGTTCACTTTCAGCACAATCCTTGAGAGCAAGGACAATTTTAAGAATCGAGACCTAAGTGTCGACTGAGAAACTTTAACTTTTATGCAGATTAACATGAAGAGCACCGATGGCATCCTTAATGGTGGGATTCAGCTTCTCTGCCAGGGCTGCTATTATCTAATCTACCCGCTTCTGGGCACAGAATCAGCTTAAAAGTGCAGAGTTGATGAGACAAGTAAACAAAAGAAAGGCATTCGTACTTTACTGAAAATCTGATCTTTGGAGGATACAAAGATTAACTTTCAATTTCATGTTTAAAAACCACCTTTCAGCAAGTTCTACCTAAGAATTCTGTTTCTGCTCGCTGCCCCGGTTCCTTCCGCACGCAGTCCGCCCCGCTGCGGTGGGACACGGGCGTGCCTCGGAAACCCTGCGTCCCAGAAATCGCTCAAACGGAGGAGGAGAGGCTGATTAGGCAACGTCCTCGGAGCTGCGGCGACAAACCCTCCAGGGTTCTCAACGGGAAGAGGCTGTGTCCGCCCTCTGCTGGCACATCCCTGGCACAGGGCTTGCAGTCTCCTCTTCACCACCTCAGCCCATTGTCCTGAGCAAGCAGGGCCACCCCAAGTATGCCAGACACCTGGGTCACATCTACAAGGGCTTCGTCTTTTCCTACGTGGATGGTACCAGTGGTTCTAGTTACAAACTGGCACAACTATTTCCTAATTTACAGATGCCCTAATGTAGATTGCGCTTCTCGCTCTCGTGGCGAGCACGCCCGCCCCACACTGCTGCAGCAGCTCAGGCAGGCACGGATGAGGTCCGTCCGAGGAGTGCGACGGGTCTGATGAGGGGAGGGCGAGAGTAGAAGCGGGCGGGCAGGAAAATGGCCCCCAAAAGGTCACTTTTAGAGAGGCTTCAAGTGCTCAGTTTTCAGGATAATACTAGATCATTATTCCAAGTAAACCACGTCCTTCTAAACACAGCCCAAGCCCGCAACGGGGCAAACGCGATCTATCCAACGGCACAGCTGCCTGGCACCCTGAAGCGCTGGTCCCCAGGTCCGCTGCAGGCCAGAGCCACCTGCTGTGACGGTTACGCTGCACTGACACCCAGGCTCTCTCCAAGAGTCCCACGGTGGGGCCTAGGAACCAGCATTTTGAAAAAGCTCCCAGATCTGAAAATCACTCTTCCAAAGCATCGCTAACTGTAAAATTTACCGGACACCTAACCAAATGGTGCCCTACGCTATCTCTTCTACCACAGCCTCGAACTGGTTTTAAAATGATCCATGATTCCTTGGTCCCTCTACTTCGACCGGGAAACCTGAGACCAGAGAACACATCTTATGCTTCCGTCTCTCACCATACCTAACGCACACCCTTCACAGAGCACCTCTCGATACACACTTTTTACTTCACGTGTCCATCTTCCTCTGGGTTCTCTCATCAGGGCTGGATATTTTTAGCTTAAATTTAATAGCCAGAATGGTGGTTCAAAAGACTACAGTAATTTAATTCTGAAAGGAAACTCTCACTAAGGATGCGCGTCACCCCATCTGCGGACTCACCGCGGCCAGTCAAAGTCATCTGACGACGCTGTGTCTCCGTCCGCCCCGCTGGACACGTGGGCGAACTTGATGGAGGGCTGTCCTTTCTCTTCCTGGAATGACCCTGAGGAAACAAGACTGGTCAGTCAAAATGCACTCCTTCTCAAGGGCTAAAAGGTGCTTTCCTCCTGGGGGAGCGAAGACCCTCTGCGTCAGGGACGTAACGCAGCACTAAGTTCTACAGCATCTACTTGTGTGTTCCTCTTTCCAGTGTACACGGCAGGAGACAGGATGGGCAGGTAAATTAAAGATGCCATTTTCTGTTCACACTCAAGTGTCTAAGGGCCAGTGTTCAGTGTGCACGGGCACGATCGTGACAGTAAATACAGCAGGCACCGCTTACTGAGTGCCAGGGGATGGTTAGTCTTCGTAAAAGTTTATGCAGTTAGTCTAGGAACACGGAGAAAATAACGACATGTCTTAAATGTCGATTTTGTATCAAGGACTGTCAGAATTACCTGTTTACAATAACCCTAGTCATTTCTCTCCATTCCATTTCACGAGCACTGCCTTTCCTCCAGAATAATGGGTTTCCTACCACTGGAGGCAAGGAAAGACTAGATAACCCCTAAATGCCCTTTCATGAAGTCATTATTGGCAACAGTCAATTTTCAATATCTCTAAGAACATGTAAAACTCAGAGAGAAGATGGGAAGGGAAACTTGGCAGCCAACTCCCAGAGCGGGGGATGGGCAGAGAGCAGGAGGGGCAGGAAGGCATGGTCAAAGGGCGGAGTGGCACAGGGGGCGTGGGGCAGAGGTGGGTTGTTAAGAAATCACACACACACACACATCAAAATCTTCCTGAGCTCTTTGTGGACTTGATTCACTCTAAGTGCATACATACTCTTCATTAGCTGACAAAAGCAAAGTAACACAGAAAAACTTGAAACAGGCTGTACCAAGCAAAGTCCCCACAGAGCAAGCAGCAGACGATAAAAAGCTCTCGTGCCGGACTTGGGTCTGGACCCTGATTCTGCCACTTACTTCCACATGAGCGTGGAAGGTCCCTCCTCCTAAGTCTACAGTCTATTCCCCGTGTGCAAGTGACAGAAACGATCGGAAGTAATCCGCCTGCACAATCGTGATGACTGAAGAGCGCCCAGGGCTAACATGCAGCGGCTAACACAGAGCGAGCTGCGGCGCTGGCCGCTCGGGGCCCTCCACGTGCGGGGGACACCTGGCTGGGGCTAAAATGGAGGCAGCGGCATGACATTCCCCCAGAGACAGGTTTTAACAGAGCGAAGAAGCCATCACGCCCACTAATTTCTTTTCGGAAACTGATCCATGGCACACATTTGTAAACCATGCTGGGAAAAGCTGCTCCTCTTGTTCTCCAACACGGAGCTCTTCCCTTCGACCACATTCTGCGGCTGCCCTGCACTTTCTCCCGCTCTAAGCTTTGGGGGCAGCTGCCTGCCTGTGGTCTGGCGCTGTCCAGGCGCGTTCGATCTTACCAGCTAGTTCTCTAAAGGTGAGTTCCAGTTTAATTTGTTCTGGGGTGGATCCTCCTACAAATTCCGTCTTAAATTCTAGATCTGTGAATGCTAAATGAAGGATCTCCTTCTGAAGCGACTTCTTGAACCACGGTCCTCGTTCCTGATCTGCTCGAAGGTCCGGTATTGGGAAGCGAACAGAAAGGTTCAGCGCGGGCGTGGCGACCTGGACGGACACCCGGCAGTTCGCAGGGCTGTGTGCGTCGTCGAGGAAGACTTCCGTGAAAGCCTTGTGCTGGAAACAAGGCATCAAAACACAGGCCAAGTGTGAAATCAAGTAAATAAATGCAAACGACATTAGTATTCAGCATCACAATGTGCATACTCACTGTTTCCTCACTATTTTCACCACTATAATATGTAGGGCACTGAATACAGTATCAGTGCGGTGTAATGAAATTTGATAGTCCAACAGCTTGTAAACAAAAGCCGGGACTACTGGCAAAAGGCAAAACCTCATACAAAATGAATGAATGAATGAATAAAAATAAAAGCTGAACCAAAGTGAAGACTCAGGCACCTAAGATGCATATATATTTTACCACAGACTAAAAAAAGAACAACACGTAAATTAGCTTATCAACAAGGTCAGTAGTTAAAAATCACCCTGGAACCAACACCCAATCTGAAGGCCTTACGTACAAACACGCTACTTTAAAGATTCGGTGAGCATGTGAAATCACACGGATCGCGCCAACTGCTAGGGCCCACCTCTGACACATTTTATATGTCAAGGACTAGGCCCAGAGGCCAGCAAATCACAGGTTCTAAATAAACATTCACCAAATGGCTCACTCTGAGTTCCCATCCAGCTCAAGAGTATGATCCCGTCAAATGGATCTCAGAAACCCAACCTCACATGCACCATTTTACTCAAAGCCATGTTATAATAAAAAGTTCAAAGAAACTGCCCTTCGGATTAAAGCCTATGTCTACTCTTTCTCTAAAATGTATTGAAACAGAAACCTTTGGTCCAGGGCTTACCATTGGGACTTCAGCACAAATTACCCAAGAGGTTAAATCACCACCCCAATGCATCTATGGCTAACAGCAGATAGAAACATCGGCCCTAACAGAACTTAAAACAACAAGCAACTGGTGACAAAAAGCAAAGAATGCTGATTTAACACGAAAACCATCGCTAATGGAGGGAGCAGCAAATAAAGTAAAAATACCTCCATAGCCTGCCCCCTTTCTTTTCGACTTAAGTTATCTCCGTTGCGGGGCCTGCATCCCCCCAGTTCCTAACAGACAGAGTTCTCGCAAATCTGACTTATTTGATTTGCCTAGAAAAGGCACCAGGCACCAGATCTAAGTAAAAGTGATATAATGTGATATTCAGTAACACAATCCAATATCTTATGTTCCCATTTTCAAAAGTATATTTTATATGGGCTACATTTTACAGGTGGCTCAAGTACTTTGTGAAATGTGTGAGTAAGCTTTTGTGAAGACATTATAATCACAGTTTGTAAAATTCAGATAACACAGAAAAGGAAAGGAAATCCAATCCTATCGCCCTAACGTAATTATCGCTAGCAATGGGCATATTTCTATCCATTTGTTTTCTATACATAATTTTATTCGCAGTGCTGACTGGAAGTTTACTTCTTCATGAGCCTCCTTCACACACCATCTTCATAACCATCATTTAAAACAGGTGCACAGAAGTTCACTCAGTACATCAACAAAACTTACTCAGCTATGTAGTGTCCAGACATAAAACACATCTCCATTTTTTCATTATTACAAATAATGCTGTTTTCATAATATATGCGTAAGCTCAGAAACAATCCAAATAAGCCTACTAGCTAGCAATAATTCTGATTAGTATTTGCAAGTTCTGAATACTTACCAGACTAATATGCTTATTGTATGAAGTATACATGTGAGATGCCATCATCTCTACTGTAGTAAGTTTCTGCGGCTGCAGCAAGGAATTTAACCTGTCCACAATACTGATATCCAGCTCACAAAACACCGGATTTAATTTAATTTGTAATTCTGCCTTCTGAGGAACAGAACTAAGTCTTGCTTGATTACTCTTTAAAAAAAAAAAAAAACAGAAAGCATTAATATGATCACTAGCAATATTATACAAAAGCAAACCAAAACCTTCTGATCGTGACAAAACACACACCAAGCGAAAATTCCCAGGTGGTAACCACAGGAAAAGACCTCTCACCTGGGGCCCTTTGCTCTCAGAATGCTTGTAGTGGAGCTGAAGACACACGGGAGAGTGGGAGTCGGTGCGTTCTTTGGAATGGAACATCAAAAGCTTAAAAACAAAGATGAAGATCAATGTAAATATTAAGCTATCTTTTTAATCACAGAAATTAACAGAGGTGCTAATGCAACATTGGGAAGAATTTTTTGGATTCAGAAAACCTTGCTTTAAGTTTTCATTGTCACTTATTATCCATGTGAATCTTGGACAAGTTAGTGAACTTCTATGGTACTTAGTATCTCATCTACAAAATGTAGGGGAAGATTCAAATAAACCATGCCCAAGGAAGTGCTTCGAAATAAAACAATGTGTGAGGGCAAAGTAAAAGCAACAAACGTCACTTTGATGGCTTTGAAGTTTCTCTAGGACACACTGTTAAGAGAGGAACAAAACAGATCAATAATAAAGGAACACAAGACATTTCACTTGCCTTCCACAGTGAACAGTGCTTAGCTCGCAGAAGCTATTTGTTGAATAACGGACGTCTTCTGAAACTAAGGATGTTTAAAAACTGAGTGAAGTGAAGTCATTTGTCCCATAACCTGTCTGCCACTTTAAAAAGTCAACTCTAAACTAAAAATTGTAACTGACTCATACGGCCTTGAATGCCACACTTAAAACTCTATTTCAACAAAACACAAATGCTCAGGCACACACCGACGCAGCTCTTCCTATGTGACTTCCTATCCCTTCTTTACAGAAAACCATTGCTGCTCATACAATTGTTTAAAAAGTGAGGCCGACTGAAAGAAGGCTCGCAAGGGAAAGGCATGCAGCACTGACCTCCGTGTAGTGAGGAGAAGCAGAGCGGCAATCCGTGGGAAACAGGCACTCCAACAGCTCCATCTGCCCGACGGACATATCAGTGCTAAAGTACCTGGATGCTGATCTTTGTCTTTGTTCATAGGACACTCTGATGCCAGTACCTATAAATCTATCACAGGAAATGCAGCATTTAAGAGGGTCTGCTTATTTCTAGATTGCACACGGTATAAACAGTACACAAGTGTTAATAAAGTGTAACAATTACCTACCTATTCTGACAAATTTCAAGTTGCAAATAATACTCCTAAGGGTATTAACCAGAAAGATCACTTCAAATTTACCTGACACAGGATTAAAAAACCAGTTCTGCTGACAGGAAATTATCCAGGATATAAAAACTGCCCTTCCTTCTTCCTTTATCCCCTGAAATTTACACTGCAGTGGATGAAGTCTTTAACATCTATAACATATACATCTGTAACAGTTTCTTGAAATTATCTAAAAGCATCATGCAATATTTTTAAAACTTCAATAGAGTTCAAATGAAGGTAGTTCTCTAGTTTTTATTGTTTTTGTTGTATTTCCTACTGACATATAGTTGAAACCTTGTCAAAACCTGGAAGAAAATAATGTTTTTTGAAGTTTGATTATAAATAAGTACTATGGTTCTAACCTGTAGAATTCATTTTGCTAGGTATAAAAACTAATTTATATATTAATTTTAATACTTAAAAAAGTTAAAGTTAAAATAAAAGCCCAAACTATTTTGTAAAAATATTAATGGATTGTACAAATCACTGTCTTCATACAATAACGTGACAACAATTTATAGGTCACTTTCATGTTAAAATCAATAGCATGTGCATGTTAACAATATTGCACTTAGAAATTTAATGATCTCATCTATTAGAACTCAACTCATGAAGAGATCACTGGCTATTAAGACAGCTTTGACTTTTTAAGTAGAGGGTGAAAATGTAGCACCCAAGCTCAATCGGCCTCAGAGGGCCACTTCCTCAGGGCCAGGGGCACACAGGTCCCTTCCGAGTCCTCCTAGCAAGCTCATTCTCCTCTGACCACCACCACGGTCTCTGCTAAGCCAGCAGCAACAACGACTTTTTATCACTATAACGGTGTCGGTGGCTATGACGGCAAAGTGCGGTCAAAGAAACGTGACAAGGGCAGGGCAGGGAGCTACAGAAGGGGGGGACCGCCACCCTCCAGAGAAGCTGGAGCTTGGATCTGGATGTCGCACAAGCCGAGCAACCTGACCAGGAGGCTCCACGGCAACCATCGCTGCAGCACGGGAAGGAAGCCTCCTGCGTTCCACTCATTCACAAATGAAGTGTGAATTGTGCAACCAAATGGAGTTAGGTAGACAGAGAAAAGCGAAAGTCGACTTTTAGTTCTTTTTCAAGGGTCCTTTGTAAATACAAGAGAGTTTATTACCTAAGGTGATCGTGAGAGCAAGCTTCTGCAAATACTGCTCGGAAAGACTTAAAGTCCTCCGTTGAGAACCTCGCTGGATCCATCTTCTCGATACAAGAAAAGAAAGCCACCGCCAGGGGCGCCAGCGGGTTCAGGTTCGGCGACGTTTCAGGCGGAGACAGTGGGTCGATGTGCAGCACGGAGGCTGAGAAAGCCCCCACCGCTAGTCTGAAGATAAGCTCCGGCCTGGACTCGTCCACCGAGACAGATCTGGACGGGAGGGCTGCAACACAGGTGTCAAAGTTCCGTACGGAAAGTTTAACACTGAAAAATAACCCGCCGTGTCAAATCTACTTATGCATTCGTTATCAAAAGCAGGCGACTGCATGACAACTTGAATGATATTAAACAAATAAAATAAGTTCACTGTTATCTTTCCTCATTTTACATCCAGGATCCTTGGTGCCTGAAGCACAAGAGCACGCTGCGGGAGCAAACATGCGGGCCGAGCTTGGCACCGGTGAGATCGCATCGGCAAAGTCAGAGGCAGCCCGCGCTGCTCCCCGGATTTTCCTCTAAACCTATGTCTATGCCAATTAAATCTTTCAGGGAGGAAACCTGGGGTTCACTTTCAAGTCAACTATAAACAGTCAAACAAAAATCAGATAGTTGACTGACACTCCTAAACTGCAGCGATAATATGAAACTTACGATGTACTTTTGACTAAAAATACTTAAGTACTTAAATATGCAAAAAAATACGGTGAATGGACAACTGTACTAAAACACTTTACAGTGAATTGTTCAACAATGCTTCATTTTCTTCCCAAACTTTGTTAAATGGTCTAGACCAAAAAAAAAAAAAAATTAAGAAGGAAAAGGAAAGAAGCGGTAGACTGGCATCTGTTTATTTCAAATGTGTAAAAATCCAGTGGAAACCATCGACAAGTGTCTTATTTGCACTCACGAGCCTGCTGCAGCGGTGACGGGTGAGCCGGGCTGGCGGGCAGCGCCGGGCCTCTCGCCGGCGGCTCCTTGTGGCGGTCCAGGAAGTCTCCCCACGCTGGCTGCAGCTGCAGAGGAACCATTTGCAAGCAGATGAATAAAGTCACGAATTCCAGGAGCAAGTTTTCAAGAATGGAACAAAGATTAAATAGTACTTTACCACGGTAGCACTTAACGGAGATCCTGCTGGGGTGTTCGTGTGTGTGCTAGTTAATGACAACTCAAGGTCCATGTTCGGGGGGTCCCCCAAGGGCGGCAGAGAGGAGAGGCTGTGGGACATGTCCATCTCGGCCATGGAGAAGAAGACTTCTTCTTCTGGGGAGAGGGTCACACTTCGTCAGCTGTACTGCAGTTCCACAAGTCTACATCTTTCAGTTAGTGCACACCGATACAACATTCTTCCTCCAGATTATCTGAGATGCAGTGATGCCCTAAATTTTGTTACTTCCAATGGGGTAATTTATTTGGATCGAAGATATAAACAGCACAGTAAAAACTCAACTGCACATAGGTTAACAAAAGTTTGTGCTGTCTTGCTGGTGAACTTCGCCATATGATATGCAGTATTACCTGGTATATTTTTAAGTGTCATTACGATTCAGAAGTTGAAATTCAGATTAAAATGGTGTGTGTGTGTATATACACACACATACATATCTTGTAACCTCTGGTTTCATATGGATACAGCTATTTCTTTTTTTAAAAGAATAAAATTTTAAAAAGGAAAAATAAGAGCTGCATGTATTACTTTGAGTTCTATTTACATTCCACTTCTTTCTTTCTGGAGATTATTTTATCCTCACGCAAAGAAACTCTGTTAAGGCCAGAAGTTCTTAGGCTGACTTTAATTTTCTATTTAGTTCAACAGTCCATACTTAAATTGACTATTGTTATTTAGGGTATTAGTACTCATACATTCTGAAACACTTCTAAATGTAAAGATTATATTTACATGTAATTGTAATCAAGAAAGGTTCATATTTAAAGGGATCTATAACTCATTATGTTAGCTGATAAGAATTTGACAAAATGAAGAACTACCCCCATTTATCTCAGGTGTAAATCTACATTTATGTAAATTGAGTTTCCTTAGAATAAATCATGATTCATGTAAACTACACAATCAAAAAAGAACGCTGTAGCGAGTCATTGAAATGCTGGGTCAGAACTTAAACTTAGCAATTCAACCCTTCTTCTTCCAGGACGGATCTCCGGTTCTTGCCTTACTAACCCACTCCACAGTGGCCAAAATTGAGTTACTCTGCTCTGTGATGACGACATCTGACTCTGGCGTCAGCGTCTTGTGTCGCTTACCACGGCTAGAAGGTGTGCGAGCTGTTTCTGTCTCATAAAAGCTTTGCTCGGAAGACACGCCCACAGACAGGGAATCTTTCCTCAAATAATACCGGTTCAACTCCATCTGAATGCGATATTCTTCTTCCTGCTGCATGGGTCGGTTTCTTCTGTCTTTATTAGCCAAACCTATTTTGCTAGAATTTTCTACAAGTGTACAAAAGGAAAAAAAAACAGCATTTAAACTTGGAGTTCTTTAATCATTTCTCTCTCAAAACCCACTTATCCAATACCAATGGCAACATTTTTGTAAAGTGGACTTCCCAAGAATAAATTGTGATTTCTGAAACGAAACCGCCCAATCAAAAAGAGGCACCATAGCGCATGCGCCGGTGCTGCGGCGATCACTGGGACGCCGTGGTCAGGGCAACCATGGTCAGAGCAACATGGAAAGGCAGCCCTTCCCCGTGGCCGGTGTGGCTCCGTGGAGTCAGTGCCGGCCTGCAAACCTGAAGGTTTCCGGTTTGGTTCCCAGTCAGGGCACTTGGCTGGGTTGCAGGCCAGGTCCCTGCCTGGGGACCGAGCAGTGTTTCTCTCCCTTTCTTTCTTCCTCCCTTTCCCTCTCTCTAAAAATAAATAAATAAAATCTTTAAGGAAAAAAAAAAGAAATGCAACCCTTCTTACAGGATGACTTTTATTCTTTCACTGCTGAGCCCATTCTCACAACGGCCTTAACACCGCCCCGACTTAACACTGCAGTCAGCACAAGGCCACCACCATTCAATACCCATCAGCAATCTAAGCAGCAACGTCAGGGGTAAAGCCAGAAATCGCAGAAATCTTATCTTTGATAAGTCCGTTAAAAATGTGCGCTCTTAACTGTGTTAAAGAATTACACTTTCTCAGTTGTATGAAGTACTATCCCCAGCCAAGGAAGCAAGCCAGACAATGCTGAAAAAGTTAAACAGGTGACATAAATAGTCTGAATGCTAATCTGTGCCATGGTGACACAATTTAAAAGATCCAATCACATTTAAGTATTAGGATTCTTCTTTACATCTTTAATTTCACATATTCCTCTATAAGACAGCGTCCTGTATACACGTTACATATTTTAACTAAAAAGTTTTGAAGAACTAAAAACAGTAACAACAGAGCGATACTTGCCTGGCCCCGCAATAGCTGCTAGCATGTCCAGAAGCAGGTGCACCTGTCTAGGAGACAGGAACAGATGGACAGAGTCTATCTGTCCGTCGATGTCCAACTTCAAAAAAACAGAAGAGGACATTCAGGATGAACACCTTCCTTGTCTCGGCACCGCATATCCCAGTGCAGTTCAATACACCGAGACGATACCAAGTATTTAGTCTTGAATTCCTTCAGCTAAGATTCTGATGGACAATCCTCCCGAGAAAGTCCACGTGGGCGAGTCCAACGTCATGCTTTGAGTTTTCTGAGTATTTAAGGTATTTGAGGAGGTCTTATGACATAGTCTCCAAGAAAGAACATTAAGTAAGATAGCAGCAGTAGAATATTCATCCCCATCATGATTTCAAGACTCAAAGCATAATCCTTAAAGCTTGATTTAAACCAACAGCAAATAGAGTTGGCTCTCCTAAGTGTGCCCACGGAGGCTACCCCTTGGCAGAGCACGCAAGGACCTTGTTCCAGCGATGGTGTGCCTCTCGGCACGCGCTGTGCGTGCAAAGCCCGCCCTGAGCTGGACATGGGAGTGTGAGCCGCAGCAAAAATGGGCACTCGCGTGCACGTCCCTTCTCTCTTCTAGCTCTTCGTCCGTTTTCTCTTGCACAAATAAGAGCCCCACCCCCCTCTCACCCTGATTTCTGTGGGGTATGGTCTGGAAAAAAATCACTCTGCTCTGTACATCGGATTCCAAAGAGCTGAGGAAGCCTGCCCTACTTTTCACTCAACCCCTCAGCTGGGGACATGCGAGAGGCAACCAACTGACCTCTCTCACACGGGTGTTTCTCTCCCTTTCTCCCTCCCTCCCTACTCTCTGAAAATAAATAAATAAAATCTTTTTTAAAAACGTTATTGTTATGGCTCTTCCTTCCTGGAGAAGAGCAAACGCATGCCCCAGAGGCGTGGGTGTCTTCATTTCCCAGGGAGGTTCCCAGGCAGGGGATCCCCTGCAGTGTCCCCACAGAGCTCCAGCTTTCCGCTGCAGGGAGGCCCCCCTTCCAACCACCCGATAAAGAGGGGCTTAAGACCCGGAGGAGGGATCCCCACCTCCTGAGGTGGGACAGAGGAGGAAGCAGTGGCCAAGGGGACAATCAGTAATGGGAAGCTGCCATTGTGATCACCTCCTTCCTCCTCCTCCAAGTCCAGTCGGGTGTTCCGGTCCAAGGGAGGACTCCTAGGAGCCTTCAACCCCCTGAAAAGCTTTCTGTGCCCGTTCACAGGCACCAAGGGGCTCCCTCGCCTGTGTCCCCACAGTGGCTGCCACCCCAACGTAGTGTATCTGTCATTAAAAGGCCACGACTGCTCATCTCTGCCTCTCTCCAGAGCCCACCGGGGCCCGGTGCACAGTGGCCTCTCAAACACCTACAGCTGGGAAGACCAGTGCACACATGAGTGAACAGGTCCCGCATCTTCTCCACGGAGACCCCATTTTACAGATTGTATACAAAACCTGCTCCCAAGTCTGAAAATACCTCCTGACAAACACACATTTAACTGCCTGAACAAATGCAAATTTCCCGATTCTCCACTGGGCTGCTTGATACGGTTCCCAAAAAGACAAGTACAGTCATCTTTACAGAGTCTTCCAAAAGCTATGAGGCATCATGAAAAAAATCAATCTCTTTTCATAAACATTATACAACTATGAAAATGGCCATTCGGTTAGAAATACACATAAGGTGGATCTTCCTGCATACAATTCAACACCTCAGTCAGCTTGCTTCCTAATCTCTCCTCCTTCAGCCTTTACCGTGCGAAGACCGAACGATACTCTTTAATGGCCCATTCCTGGGCGGCAGAGCTAACGGCCACTCGGAGCTGCGAGAGCAGGAAGGTGAGCGCGGGAGGCGACTTCGAACCCTGAGCTGCGGCCCCAGGGTGCAGGCATCGGAGAGCTCCTGCCCAGCTGGGTGCCCACGCTGACTCCAGGCAGCGGGCCCCCTGCTCCAGGGCGATTATAGCAACCGTCAGGGGTCATGGCACAGATTAAAGAACACTTGTAGTTTTATTTCATTTTTCACTACCAAGAATAAAACAAATCTTTACCTTAGCTCCCGGAAGTACTTCATTCTGCTTCAGCATGAGACTCAACTCCAGCCTACCCATTAGCCCTCCGATCTGCACGGGATCAGAGGGCGCTACCTCCGGCAAACTTCTGGTCAGCTGTGGGTGTGGCTCATAGACAATTTTAGGGTTCCAGCTGGGGGACAGCTTTGGCTCAGTTTCCTACAATAATGCAATAAGAATAAAGTACGTTACTGTAAATAAATCGAAATGCAAAATACAAATGTCAGCTTAAGAAGAAAGACGTATTCGACATGTGAAACTGGTTTATGTGACAACAGGTACACTGGCCTCTTGTAGCTAGCATGAAACACAGTCACATGTCACCACAGCACCTTGGCAATGAAGACAAATAATGGGAAAGGACTGTATGAAAAAAAAGCACAACTGCTCAAATTACAGTCATAAGAAAACTTAATAGATATTCTATAATTAATAAAACCTGATTTTTGAAATAAGACATGATAGAGAATAACTGATTTTGATACATAAAAGGATTCTCTACTCATAGAAGGAATTAATGAAGAGCTTCCTAATTATAAACATTTTTAAAGAGAATTTGTAAGGTAAGTGTTCAGCAACAGTATCACTACTCTGTGGGCAAATGTGAACCCCGCTTGACTTCCTGCATTGACTGTGTAAGGGCATGAGATGTTAATACGCCATTTCTCCCCAAGGCGCCGAAGGTAATGGTTCTCTATCAAATCAGTACACAGCAAAGAGGAAAGATATTAATTATAAATATGTTTTAAAATCTCTGAAATGTGTCCCCGTTACTAAGTATTTGTATTAACTTCCAGATCAGATGAAAATGTATGAACACATATCCTAGCAAAATTGAATAGCTCCCATTTAACCCATTTAAAAATCTGTGACCTAGTACTGGTTTTCCTGTTTTGCTATTCCTACCGCTGGTGCAGTCGAGCACACTGGGGAGGACTTTGCTGATGCAGAAAACTCATCCCAGAAGAGAGATACTCCAGAGAGCTGAAGCAGCTTGTGAGCAAAAGCCGTGGGCTGATGCACATTAATTCCCGAAGACTCGTCCGCAGTCTCATCACAGTACACAGTTCTGGAAGTTAACGGCAGAAAGGGCATTCGTGTCAAACTCCTCGGAAAGCCTCTCGCAATGATAAGAAACGCACACAGCTTTTTAAGTTGAAGGGATTTTTCAAGTGTCAGCACCTTCAAATATGCCTAGAACATGGGTCAGCATTACCGTGCTTTACTCCAGTAAATGCTTCATGAGACCTTACGCCCCAGAGAGAGAACTTTATGGGGCTCCTAAATTTGGGGGAAAGTCAGTAACTTCCTCCAGTTAGCTTCGAGGAAAACAATCCCCGCACTCCCTCCCTCCCTCCCTCCCTCCCAAACAGCTCTGGGTAACAGTGAGACAGCATTTGTCTCCAAGTCAGAAGCCTCGTGTAAGTGACATTTCTTGAATTCATATGACTATGCTATAAATTCTTGACTACCATTTAAGGTAATGCACCAAAATTTCAAAGAGCTGTCAATAATAACTGTTTCACTAACAGGCATGTTTTGTGAAAGGACTGGAACCGTAACACACCCGCCTCATAATCGGGCAAAGGTCCCCCACGGATCCCTGCACAAGCGTCCCTGGTGCTGGCATGAGGTCCCAGGTAGCAATCCCTGACTTCCTGGCTGAGAGCTATTTACCGGGGCTCCAAGTGGGCAAACGCAGAAAACCAAAAGTGTGTATCTTTTTTACGTAAATCGCTACTGCAGATTTTGACCTTATGATGCCCTCACAGAACCCTCAAAGAAAACAGTAGCCTCAGCCTTTCTCAACAAAAATGCCACACGTGTGAAGGAGACACGCGTTCACAGTACATTGCATATGTGAAAAACAGGGACTCTCTCCAACAGGAGTGCCTCGTGTGTGGCAGCAGGCGGACACTCGTTGTTTGGATTCGGAATAAACCAAAAGAGAATCGCCCGCTTGGAATTCAACATGGTATTATCATATGTAATTCTACCCCAGCTGATACTTTTAAGTTTTCACTAATGGGGTCAGAACATAACTTGGAGTAAAGTCAGCACTTTACTCTGAAATTATATGATATATTAATTTAATATCATCACCTCTTGTCTCCAAAAGCATTCTGAAATCTAATGTAAGAGTTAGATTTTTGTTATTCAAAAACAAATAAAATTGGGTCATTTTTTTTTCAGCTTTAAGAAGTCTTACCTTTCTATTCGTATTTCAAGAGCAGTTCCAGTCTTGGAATTTTCTGGCACATGTTCAATTCTCAAGACAGTGTCTAAAAAAGTGACTTTCACTCTTCTTAGCACTAGAGTAAACAGGCAACCATCAACATAAGAGATATAAATAAAAACTTCAAATGAAAGAATAAATACTAAATTAGTTTAATAGAAACTTGCAAAATAAAATTGAATTCCTTAGCAATCCTGAAATTCTGAGTTCTGTGATAAACATTCTGCTCCACTAAGGACTTCCCCCTTGCGACATCTCAACGGACAGCTGGGGCAGTGACCAACCCTTTCCGTTTAATTCTATCCCAAGTCTAAGCATAATAACATAAACCAAGCAGAAACTAGCATACAAAAGACCGTGAAACTAAATTGAATACAATATTTAATTAGCCTCAATTCTAAAGTTCTAAAGTGAGAACAGTTCATTTAAAAATCACTCCAATGGCTTTTCCTTATACGAGCCTTACTAAATAAAGGTTCTAAATACAGTATCAATTTTTTTAAATACTCAGTAATACCAAACCTGTTTCAATGGTTTCGGCGAACTTTTCAAGTCCTTCAAAAGGCTGGGATCCTTCTCCTTGCTCATCTGTTAGTTTCTGGCTAAGACATTCTTTCGCCAACTGCATGCTGCTGGTCATGAAACTCGACCAATACATAGGCTCGGAGCCAGTCGCTGTAGAAAACACAGAGGAATCCGAAATGACTTCTCAGAGTTACCACAAAGCCACTTCTTAAAATAACATACTTCAAATACATAAATTCTTAATCCTCCACAAGATATTTAGCATCGGGGTGTTACCCAGGAATACAATATTCTAAATTACCCTTGAAATTTAAATATCACCTTATGATAGCCAAGAAGGGAAAATAAAAACAGATCACAAAAAATCCAGAGATGTGCTCTCATTACTTGATATTTATCTGCCAAATATTAATTCATGTATTCATTCAACAAGTACTTAATGGGTATTTTATACGCTCAAGCGCTGTTCACAATCCTACAGAACAGGGTGGACAAACTTCCCGTAAGGAGTCAGTAGACACTTCAGGCTTTTTGGGCTGCACGGTCTCTATCAGGACGACTCAACTCTTACTCCACTACAAAAGCAGCCCAAGAGAATAAGTAAATGAAGAAGCATGCTGGTGTTCCAATAAAAATGTATTTATAAAAACAGGTGACAGACCAGATTTGGCCGGCCAGCCACGGTTAGCTGACCCTCCAACAGGGGGAGAAAAAAAAATGATTATCGACTCCGTCCTCAGAGAGCCTGCACATGGTGGAAGAAAAGAGACGAGATGAAGAAGAATTAGCGGGCAACGGTTAAGTATCAGCAGATAATACTATGACAGCTAGGAGCAGAGGTGAATGCTTCTGGCTGAGGGCACTAATAGGACAACGGGCAGGGGCAGCCGACCTGGGCTTCGGAAGGTCAGCATAAAAGCAGTTAAAATGAAAGAGCATCTTTAGGGGAAGAAGTGCACGAACGAACGGAGAAATCCCTTCCAGGCCTCCCCCTCCCGAGAGCTTCCACGCCACTTTCTCCCGTCATCCGTCATCCGAAGCAAGCTGACAGGGGTTACTACAATTACTGCCTTCCAGGTGCACTTGAAAAGCCCTTCTAACAGCGTGTTTTTAAAGAAGGAGAAACCATTTGACTTTCCTTAAGAAAGTGCTGTTATATCTACTCTTCATAGTTAAAAGATGAAATATTCTTGTGACGTAAATACCAGATTATGAAGGAGGATTTCCATGCTCAGATCACCAATTTTCAAAATATAGGTACGATAATTCCACTAAGCATAATTTAAACTTTGGTGATTCAGACAGCACTTGAAATTATAACCCTTCAAGTGTATGTTTATAAACAACACTTGTCATTGAAAAAAGAATTTAAGTTCATCATTTAAGATGACCTACCACCATAACTTAACGAGTTTATAAAATATACCTGCCCATACACACACAAGCAAATACACACTCTGCAGCAGGAAGTCTGAGACACAACACAGCATAGTGGTTAAGAACAAGGACTACAGTACTAGGTGCCTGGGTTCAGATCCCATCTTTTCCACTTAACTAGCTATGACCTTGGACAAGTTATTAAAGCTATGCCTCAATTTCCTGTTCTGCAAAATAGAGATAATAAAAAATACCTATTTCGAAGAGTTATTGTGAGGATAATATTTGTAAAGCACTAAGAATAGTATCTGGCATGCAAGAACACATACTTGTATGTGTTTGATAAATGGGAACAAATCATACGTGTAATTAAAGCTAGCACACACGTAGACTTGTAAACAATTACTATAACTCTAAAGCCTTTCCCTCTCAAAGCTTCTCCCACCTGGCCAGTCCTAAGAAAGAGGTGAAAGAAGTGTACAATGAATGCCTGCATACCCTTCATCTACATTCGTCAAGATTCTACACACACACACACACACACACACACACACTCTCACACTTTCGCTGAACTATGGGAAGGTGAACTGCAGACGCCATAACACTCGCTCCTACACACCTCGGCATGTAACCTGTAAGGACAAGAACAGTCTCCTGCAAAACGCTCCCAAGAGATGCAACATTGACACCATAGTATCTTACAAGCACTGATACCCAAATTACCCCAGCTACCCCTGTAACATCCTTCACAATAAACAAACAAACAAAACATGATTATATGCTGCAATTAGTTACACGTCTTCAGCCTCCTTTAACCCGGAACAGTTCCCCCCACTCTTCTCGTCTGTCGTGACAGTGGCCTTTTTCACAGTACCACCCGTTCAGTTTATAAAATTTCCCTTATTTTGGGTTTGTCTGACTGCTACTCTGTGACGTGACTCGGGCTAAGCACTTTTAGCAGGAAGAACAAGTACGTAACTAACGTATAACCTTCTCAGCCGATCACATCGGGACACGCATGAAGTCAGTCTGACCCATTATTGACAAGGCTGAGTTTGATCATGTGGTTATTTGGGGTGGCCACTGTCAATTTTCCGCACTGTAAAAGAAGCTTTTTCCCTTGTAAATAATATGTAATCCCTGGGAGGTAACGTGATACCATCTAAATGTTAAGTTCCTCAACAACCCTTCACCAGATGGTACTAGCGTTCATGGATGACTCCGTTCTGCACCAGTTTTCATCATGGGGGCCCCCAAAATGGTGAACTCTACCTTTTCCTTAGGTTTATAAGTAGGCATTCTACTGCAATGAAGGGCTTTCCCTCTCCCTGTCCCCTTTACATATTTATTTTTTTATTTGTATCAATATGGACTTAGGGTGTTTTTTTAAAAAATTAGTGTTATAATCCATTATTGTCTTTACTCTTTTTGATACTCAGGCTTTCCTGGAGTTGGCCAATGGGACCCCTTCAAGCCCAATCCTGTCTCCTTTGAACACTTCTCCATCAATTTTTGAGCACGTCCTTGCTTTCTGGCACAACACTTTGAATCTTTAAAAAACAACAGATCATTGGTAACAAATAGTTAAACCATCATCTGTGTGTGAATAGTGTAAATACGGAGAGAAATAACGCTAAAGGTACAATCACACACCCTACCCAGACCCAAATCCTAACATTTTATCTGCCTCACAAATACAATTCAAAGTAATAAATTAAACACTGAATTTAATGCAAGTAGGCTACTTTCCCAATCTCTAAAAAAATAAAGCCACAAGCTGGAGCACGTGATGCACCTACCTAGGCGAGGTCTAGGCCGGAAGACCATCTCTAGCCCTTTCACTTCCAGCGCACAATTATCCTGTAGCAAGGAGCCCCACGGAACTGACAGAGAAATTGACTGTATGAATCCTTCCGTGACTTCCAAAGGTGCATCTGCTGACTCCAGGATCTCATTGAGACACTAAAGAGAAAAACCAAACGCAGTCTCAAATCACAAGAACTGAACATTGTTAACTTACTCAAAGATGCTAAACATGCTCACGCACGTGTCGGGCACGGGGGACGAAGGAAGCAGAGACCTGGCCAAACAGGATTCCTCGCTGAGCTTACCCACACAGCTTACCTTGACGTGAGACGATCACGTGACAGAGGAAACGCACTGGGCTATTTGCGCGTGTAACAGAACCTGGCCTGGAGACTCAGGGCAGGCCAGCTGAGGAAGTGCTATTCAAGGCTGAGAACAGAGGGCTGAGGAGTTAACCAGGCAAAGGGGCCTTGGCAGAGACAAAGGCATGTGGAAGGATTCAAACACGCACACAAGCAGAGGTCAGTGAGTGGCAGCACACGGATTTGAGACACAGGAGTATCTGAAGAGAAACGGGGCGTCAGCTGGAGCACACTGGGCCGGGGTGAAGACCAGAAACGAGGCTGCACAGACAAGGGAGAGTGGAATCCAAAGAGCCTTGCAATTAATGCTGGAGAGTCTGAAATTCATCTCAAGGGCAAGGTGAAGCCACAGAAAGATTTTAAGTCAGGGTGCCGTGATGGGATCCAAACTTTTAGCGGGCCCCCCCCTGCAGCCAGGTAGGGCGGGTACTGGAGGAAAGCGAACCTCAGGCAGGTGGTTGTTATCAGTAAGAGAAGCCAGAGAAGCTGGTTTGGCAATTAGAAGAGGGTGGATTTCTGTAATACATTAGGAAGCAGAGTTAATTGGCATCATGAGGGGTAAGGGAGGAGGAGGAATGAAGAGCGACTCCCAGATGCTGGCTGGGGCAGCTGCTTAGGCAATGGTACCACGTACCAAGACAGAGAAACCTCGAAGAGCTGGTTAGGGGAAGCTGGGGCACTCGGTTCCAAAGAACACATCTGAGCAGGCATCTAGGTGGAGGCTTCTAGGAAGCAGCTGGAAATTCCGGCCGAGAGCTCAGGAGAGTTATCAGAGCTGGAGCTAAACAAGGGCATCATACACACGGAAGGTACATGAAGCCACGGGGGCGAGGGGGGGGAGACCAGCTTTGGGAACGTACGTTAGTAAAATAACAAGGGGCCTAGCACAGAGCCCTGATAAACACCAATATTCAAGAAATGGGTTCAGAAAAAGGACCTTGTGGAAAGGCAAAGGGAAGGAAAGTCAAGAAAGCTTCCCATCCCAGAAGATCATGGAGAGACAACATGGAAGAGAGCGGTCAAGTGCAGCCACAGCTAACAAGAAGTCCGAGACCATCGGTGTCTACTGGACTTGGTGCTCTTCAGGGCTCAGCGATGTCGCTGAGAGAAGAGATTGCAGGGGAGGGTGAGGCAAACCAGACCGAAGCAGAAGGAAGACAGAATGGGTGTAAATACAGCTCGCAGAACAATTAAGTGCATTTTTGGCAGATAATGTACTTTTTAAACCAATGAAACGATACTTATTAAGTGCCAGTTCACAGGCAGGGTCGTTCCGGAGCGCCGCGCTGCCTAAGGGCAGAGTCATTAATTCTCTGTGGACAAGCCTAATGCTGAGTCCTGAGCGAGACTGGGACCACCTCACGTTCGGTCAGAGGTCCCTGCTGAACGGGGTTCTTCATGCTGGTGTTGGTGTGGTCCTACGTGGGTGGTCTTAAGGTCCGCACACCCAGACCCTCGATCTCTAAGTACGTATCCTTTCCCGCAGTGGACCTTCCTGAGAAGGACTTTACAATGGTGACAGCGTGTGGGTCCCCTTCCCCACATCCCCGCGTTCCTTCGTATAATCTCCCTTCTCCCCCTTCGCCCCAAAACCTGTCTTTTAATCTTCCTGACCCCTCCCCTATATACTGCCTAGAGTACAAATATCTCCAGCAATGAGTTTTCCAGTCTTTCCCTATCTTATACATAGTTTTGATATAACGCTCAAAGAAATTCAAAGAACTAAGTGATGTGGCTACTGCAAAATCCCTTCAATTCTCATCTGCTTATGACATCAGCACATCTCAAGCTCATAACTATTTTAAAAATTTAGAATAAGATTTATGCCGAGCCCGCTCAGTCTAGTTGACGTATATTTGCCTATAGATGCATGAACTATTCAGGAAAGAGGAGAAACAACCTATTCGTATCAGTAAGAAATGCACTCCAATAAAAGTTTCTATGTTTAACTATTCAAATGTATAATGTATTTTTATTGTTTTGATCAACTGCACACTCATAAATAATACAATAACAGAACCCAGAGGAAAAATGTTAACACTTGAAATTTAATGATTATCTGAAGGAGATACTGATCAATTAAGATCAATACAATGAGCTGTAGAACAACCTATAAGAAAACCACTAAAAAGCAAACAAAAAAAGTGAAGAAATCATTAATTAAAATATTGCACTAGGAAATATTCACTAATGGCCCTGCCTGGTGCAGCTCAGTGCACTGAGCACAGGCCTGTGAACCGAAGGGTCACTGGTTCAATTCCCAATCAGGGCACATGCCTGGGTTGGAGGCCAGGTTCCCAGTAGGAGATGTATGACAGGCAACCACACATTAATGTTTCTCTCACTCTCTTTTTCCCTCCCTTCCCCTCTCTCTAAAAATAAGTAAATAAAATCTTTTAAAAAAGAAAATACTCACTAATGTAAAGGAAAGCTTAATAGTAAAAGGAAAGTTTTAAATATAATCAATCTCAATTTAGTCACATGTTTTTATTGTCAAAAAGGATGGCATGATCAATAAAAAACTTAGGTATGAAATAAATAATGATAAAATTGTGCATGGACATATGAATTCAATGGAGAAAAGACACAGTGTTAAACTTCCAACAATTAGCGAAGAGCATGTTCAAGCATTTTTAAATGTGTAATGGGAGTGTGATCCTACTGGGTGAAAACAACTGTATTTTTACATCAATATTTACAACACAATGAAAGTTATTCTCTGCATCTATTTAAACTTACGACAAAAAAAAATTTTAAGGCAGCTTAAATGTGCAAGGAATACAGCAGTTTTTCAAAAAATTTTAGGAGAAAATTGGGCAAACGTGTTTGGAAAACATTCCCCCAAAACACAGCATGTGCGCAGGTCCTAGGTGAGTCTCTGGCTAGCCGGGCAGCTCTGGACAAGTTCTCGACATCTGAGTCTCGATTTCCTCGACTCAATGTAAGGGCAGTCCCTGTTTCATAGGGTGGTCGTGAATGTCTATGGGATAAAAGTCAAGCTACCAGCTAGTTCCTGACACTAAGTAAGCACAGTACAGATGCTAACCATTGTTCTGTACCTCCCACAGTGCCTACCTAGCACAACGACGAGCGCGAGCTATCAGGAACGCAAGGTGCGCTCAACAGTAGGAAGGAAAGCAGACGTTACGTTTCATGTTTCTCTTTAACAAGTACTGTAAGGCTAAGAATACATCCTTATTAGTCCAAGCCAAGGCATCAGAATTCAAACAGAGATAAACTTGAGCATAAAAACATGCAAGAACTGATGTAAACCAATCGCCATGTAATTAGCACTTACTACACAGAGGACACCACGCTACACTATTTTATACCGACGTTATTGCATTAAATCTTCGAAACAGCCCTTGAGTCAGGTAGTTTTGCACCCATTTTACGGGTCTGGCAAACATGATCAGAAAAAATAGGTAACTTTCAAAAGGTCTTCAATTAATCACTGCAGAACCAAAACTATAAAAGAGAGAGATATATTTTCACAATGGAAGATTTTGCAGGAGACTAAGCAAAATCACGTGCTAAACTTGTAATCCTAAAAATGCAGTTCTTGGGTTTAGGGGCTGACTTCTAGGACAAGCTTTTCAAACTAAATGGAAAAATGCTCAGTCCCATAATGATGTTTCTGAAAAGGCAGTCAAGGCCCATATGCACCACCAGAATTCCTTAAGACACTTCTTAAAAAATGTAGATTCTGTCCTGGTTGGTGTGGCACAGTGGATTGAGTACCAGCCTGCAAACCAAAGGGTCACTGGTTCAATTCCCAGTCAGGGCACATGCCTGGGTTGCAGGCCAGGTCCCCACATAGGGGGCGCTTGAGAGGCAACCACACATAGATGTTTCTCTCCCTCTCTTTCTCCCTCCCTTCCCCTCTCTAAAAATAAATAAGTAAAATCTTTTTTTTTTTTAATGTAGATTCTTAGGTCTTTGGAGCCAGAATCCATAGGGAAGGAGCCAGAAGTCTGCAGGTTAGCAAACTTCCCAGGTGAACCCCATGTGGCTAATGTTTGAGAAACTCAGGCTTCTTGAATCTCGAGGCACTGTGGGGTCCAAAAAGAATACTGGAGTCAGAAAGACTTAGATTTGAAATCTTGCTGCTCGGCTAATGCTAAGCCCAAGTTATAGAAACTTGTGGCAAAATGAAAATGGTAGCACCCAACTTAGAGCAAGAAAACATATATAAAAGCACCCTGTACAATATATAGAAATACAAGGTGCTTAATTAATGGCCACAATTATCTTCAAAAGCGAACTAAGATCCCGTTGTGCCACCACGTCCTCTCTGGTCATCAGCCTCATTTCTTTTTCTTTATTCAAGCCAGCTATTTGCTCAAACCACCAACTATTGGGTTGGCCAAAAGGCTTTTCCATAAAATAAAAGACACATTTTCCCTTTTCACCAATAATTTGATTTGGGTATTATAAGCATGTCGGCTATCTCCCGCTATTGGCTTCTCGTGGATAGAGGCCAGGGGTGCTGCTGAACATCTGGCAATGCATACGACAGCCCCACAGCAAAGAATTATTTGGCTAAAATGTCAATAGTACTAAGAAACTTCACAAACCACTTCTGACACATTGATCAGTCACAGTACCTTCTCCATCCACTGAACAAATCTTTTCGTGTGTGTTTCAGTTGCATTTTTACCTTTCTTGAATCAATAAAGGATATCTGCCGAAAATGTTGTGTATCTTCTTCTATCTTCAATATTAAAATGGTTACACACAAACTCACCAATTTTGATAAGTTTTTTTAAATGCATGCTGATATGACAGCTGTCATAAGACAAGCTAACAACATTGTTTCGAACCCAGTTGAAGACAACTAAGCATCACTAGCGCTATGCTATGGAAAAAACCTTAACAGACGTTTTGGTCAACCCAGTACTGTCTGCCTTCTAACCCTCAGCTCCTCTGAAACTGCCCTCAACTGCCAAAAAGCTGACACACAGAATCAACAATGTTCAGTCCTCGTTGTCCTTGAATGCTCATCTCGGTCTAACTCCTATGTTGCAGTTCTAACTTGCCTTGGTTTCCCTCACACCCTTCCCGTTCTCCGTCTCGTTCCAGTTCTTTCCCACTTTAAAGGGGTGGTCTTCCTCGAAGTTTCATCTTCAGCCTCTTTTGCTTCCCAACTCCATCTACAGCTGCCCGTGCACTTTAAGCCCCTCGGTCCCCACGGACACCCTGATCACTCCAAATCTTTGCCTCTGACTCCTCCTCCACCCCAACCCTACACAGCATTTTTTGACTACTTCGGTGGGGAAAGAACTCATGAACTTACAAGACAGCCTGTTCCAACTGCGGAAGAGTTCCAGACTCCTTGCCTCTATTCTTCCCTCCCACTTGAAGCCCCTTTTAAGTTATGTACCTATCCCAGAGAGTGTAACAGATGATCCACTAAGGATTCGAGTACAAAAATGAGACATTCCATATGAAATTGTTCACATTTTTAGATTTAAAAGTTGTACTACAATTTACTATGCAAAGGGCATCAGCACCCTCACGCCGGCCAGTTATCCAACTGGCCCAAAGAGAAGACAGGCGTCTCTGCAATGCAACAGGGTTAAGAGAGGTGCCCTCGGTGGGTGCCCCGTTTCAGCGCACTGACGCTCACTTGAGCATCATTCTACACGACAAAGACGGGCCTTTAAGCAGTAGAATCTTCGTAAAAGGATTGAAAGTGACAATAACTTTCTGATTTCCTGGCTTTTCTTATGGCTAAATATTTGTGTTGAACTTAAAGATGCAAAGCAATTTTCTTCTGCACGAACAGAAGAATTCTAAGTATAATGACCATCTTACATGATGACTGATGGAGATCAGTAGTATATGCCACCTGGGAGGTTTATTCCAAAAAAACAAATCATACTTTAGCTTTTCAAAGTAAGGATGCCATTTTAGTAGGGAGTAAGAAAGTAACAGCTTTTCAAAGGCTACTTGTACTAAGGGGAGAATGTTTCGAAAATTTATCTTTGAAAATGTTTCCATTGTTACATGATTTTGTTGCTAAAATAATGTCTATTAAAAACATTGTCCTTTTTTTAAAGTCATAATCTACACAGGTTATAAAAGGTTTGAAAGCATGGAAAATTATACCAACGAATCTAAAAGTCTGCTAAACCAAGTTTTTAAAAATGGGTTTTGATGTTAATTTCATATATATATAACCTTCCAATTAATTAGCAATAACTGACTAAGATCAAGCAAGAAGAGAATGTCGCTGCCAATCTCCACACGATCCTGGGTGTAAGTGGCAGTGAGGACTGGAACATCAGAGATGTCGTCGAAGGTGCAATTCTTCCGTTTGGACCTACGACTCTGAGTCATCTCTTTTCAGTTACGAAAGTCACTCAAATCGAGTGTCAACATAACTGAATTTGGCACCGGAAGTTTGTACAGCTGTATCTAAGTGTCATATCAGGGTTTACCTTGGTCATCAACAGAAAACACTGTAATAAATAAATAAACAGCAACAGCAAATGTTTATTGGATGCTTTATTTGACATTATCATTTTGGTTGGGCACATCCCTTGCCATCAAGGAACAGAACAAAACAATCTTCAGAGTTGGTCTAGCCATAAATCACTGTCCAGGAACTTGAAGTCAAAGTGTAAAATTCAAATATCACCACCTCCGATTTCCCACGAGGATTAAATAAAACCACACAAATTACAGTGCCTCGCACCATGCCTTAAATAAACAGATGCTCAATAAACATTTACTGTCCTTTCCTTATCTTGAAGCCATAAGATTAATTAAAAAATAATAATGATGGCCTTGAATTCTAACTGTACCACTTGTTGGCTGTGCCACTTGGGGAAAATATTTAACTCCATATGTAAAATGGAAATAATAATTCCTACTTTATAAGGGTAATATGAAAAGTCATTAAAGGAAAAGGCATACAAAATTATTCAACCCACAAAAAACAGTTAATAAATGTCCAACCCTCCTCCTTCTGGATGGCCTATTCATAACTGTACCACAAGTATAGATTCATGGGTCAACGAATTTAAAAATATCCTCCATAATCCCTATCTTCAGATAATAATGCCAGCACTAGGGTGCTCTGACACAGTACTCCCCTGTTACTGCAGTGGAAGTACATCACTAGGGTGCTCTGGCGTAGACTGGATGCCCCACCCACGTGCCCTGAACTCAGGTGAATTACTACGGATGTCAGTCCGCTAACCCTGGCAGCCCTGGCTGGCCTGGTGTGGGACTGGGTCTCCCTGATGCTCAGACAGGGCTCTTTCCACCATCCTATGTACCCTCCCTAGTTTAAATCATCTTCTTACAGGTATCCATGCTAGTGCAAATTAACTTAAGGGTCATAATACTGTATTAGCATAACTTGAGCTTTTCAGGTTTCTATGGCTAAGGAAATCATTACTTTGTTAAAATACTTTAACATAAGAGAAAAAAGCATAGCTTCTTTACACAGCTTAAATTAGGAGGAAGTTTCCTTTTGTTTTGCACAATTATCACAGGAGACTCACCTATAGCTATGGTTTCCTAAATTTCAGCTGTATAGCATTTGCTTTTAGAAAAGTAAATCTCTAGAATGGCACAACCAATTCGAACTGTAAGCAGCAGACTCTAGTGCAATAAACGAAAGCTTGGGGGGCCCTGGCTCGTGTAGCTCAGTGGATTGAGCACAGGCTGCAAACCAAAGGGTGGCCCATTAATTCCCAGTCAGGGCTGGTGCCTGGTTGCAGGCGGGTTGCAGGCGGGTCCCGGCGGGTCCCAGTGGGGGCCACATGAGAAGCAACCACACATTGATGTTCCCTCTCTCTCTCCCCCTCCTTTCCCCTCTCTCTAAAAACAAATAAGTCTTTAAAAAAAAAAAAAGCTTGGGGGAAGCGGAAAAGCCACTTCATTCTCGTCAAACCCAAGGCGAAACATACTTTAAAGAAAACACTATGCAGTGAGTGTACAAATGCAGGTGTAACTGTATGTGTTGAGTTGAAACATATCTACAAGAAGCACCTGTAAGATACAATGAGTCAAGCCACAGCCTCTGGATGACAAGTAGAAAACAGGATTTTAAATGTCTGAAAACTGCAGCTTCAGCGCTTTTGCAACACCTGCGTTTACGCTGTCACGTGAAGCAAACAGGACGGCCAGGGCCACACCATCACTCACAGGCTGGCCCTGTAAATGTCATCGAGCAAAAGCGGACGAACCGGCAGAGGAGGCCTTCCCCGAGCTCTCTCCCAGAAGGCAAACGCCGCAGGAGACCGCGGCGTGCGAGGAGCCGACCCAAAATAAACAAGCGAATAACTAAGACCGACGACGTCCCCAAAGGTCCTCCTCCTCATCCTGAATAATCCTTCCGGGGTGTCATCCCACGAAATAGGGCTGTCATCCCACGAAATTTCCACAGAGCCCCCGCGACCCCTTTTACGCGGAGGGGCAGCACCGGTCACCTCCCTCCATGGACCCTGCACAGCCCCCCAAGCCACTGACCCAACTGATTTCCACCGCGGAGACTCCAAGACCTCTGTTAAGTTTCCGGAGCACGTGATTCGGGGCCGCAAACTTGCTAGAAACAGATTAAACAACACTGGAACACGTGTATCTGGGCCCTGCCACACTTCCCAGGGAGGGGCTGAATGTCACCAATTTGGGATGACGCTCCCTGCGCCTCGCCCTAAAGAGGGGAGCGAGTCCCAGCCGGCCGGCAGTCGGCAGCTCTTACCCATTTGTCCAAGGGGACCTGGGCCAGGGACCCGGTGCCCTGGTACAGGTCCAGGCTGAGCTGCTCCAGGCTCAGCTTCTCCTGCAGGAAGTGGCCCAGGTACCTCTGCAGGAGGTAACGACAGGCCCTCTTCTTGATGGACTCCGAGAACGGCCAAGGCATGATGAGGGTTGGCAGGTGGGCCGGCGGTGGCTGCGGGTGGCGGCAGCTCCGGCCTCGGAACCCCGCTGGAGTCCCCAGTCGGTGGCGGGGCCTAAGCCCGGGGCGGCCCCTCCATGCCCGCTCGGCACCAGCCGTCCGTCAGGGCGACCCCATCTCCTGGATCGCGCCGCTGGCTCTAGGCCTGACGGAGACGAGGGGCGGTGGAGTCCCTGTCGCCCCAGGCCCCGGTGGTTCCGGAGGCAATCCTAGTCCGCACAGAGGTGGGGTGCCAGACAGGGCGAGGGGACGCGGCGGGGCCCGAGAGAGGGGCTCAGGCGGACACCTCCACCGCCGCCGCGCGACGAATTTGTTGTCATCCGCGGGCGCGCTCCCGACTCTGGCGATGCTCCCAGCGCGTTCGCGAGACCCGGACTCCCAGCGCGCCACCGAGCGCTGGCGGAAGTGACGCCACACTGGGGCTGCGGGAGGCGGGACCAAGGGCCCGGAAGCGAGCAGTTCCGACTCGGAAGAGGCGAGGGCGGGGAGGGGGAGAGGGGGCGGTGCCGCCGCAGGCCGACTCCGGACGCCCTGGCAGGGAAGACCGGACGGGCGGACCTGGAGGCCCCGGGCGCGCGCAGGTGAGCTGCGGTCAGGCTGGCCAGCGCGGGGGCGGGCCGGGGGCCCTCCCAGCGGGACGCGGCGCAGCAGGCCAGGCTGCGCGGGGCGGTGGCCGAAGGGGCCCGCCCCGGGGAGGAGAGGGCTCTGGAGGCGGGCGCGGCCTGGGCCGCCCCCCTCCCCTCACACCCGGACGCGGGAAGTGGATGTCGCGGGAAGGGCTGCGGCCGCTGCTGCGCATTCCCGCCGCCCCCGAGTATTGACCAGTGTTGCCCATTGTCAGCAAGTTATCCGTCGCCCGGCTCGTGCAGGTATCGTTTCCAAAGCTTCCTCTTCGTGACTGTGTGTCGGCTGGCAGCTTACGAAGCGCTTTCTGCGTCCTGGGTGTGCTGCGCCCGAGACCGGGAAACTTGAGTTTTCGAGGATTTGAGAGCAGAGTTGCTTTCTGTGGGCCATGCCCAGGCCTCCCGATCCTGCTGAAACGTGGGCGATGGGCATCTGGCCCTGGTGTTGCCGCCTTTGAGGAGGCCGAGCTGGCTGTTAACTTAGGCGACCCCGAAAGGCCTGCGCGGGGCTTCGCCGGCCCGCAAGCCAGAGTCTGCGTTACGGTCCCGACGCTGCCGCTTAGCCGAGCCACTCTGACCCGGGCTCCGCCGTTGGAGCCTTTGCCAGCGGTGAGCGTAGTAATGTTGAACATCCGACGATTGTTAGGATTAAGCGATAGGAGTGAGGAACGAACCTCAGCAGAGTCCTGATTCATGTAGTTCCATTAAGCATAGTAAATTAAGACGACTTGTTTAAGGAGATTTTATTTGTTGGTAACTCTGAATGGGGTAGAAATGTGTACTAACGGCCCCAAAATATCGTCAGATAGGGAAAGCTCTAGGTCCCTTCCCTCGGCCCCCTTTTCGTTTTAGATCCAGAGTGCTCTCCAGAGTGTGCATTGTTTGGGTCGCTGGCGCCCCCTATCGTTGTGAGTTTGCCCCAAGCATTCTCAGCAGCTTCGGCTCCCTTGCTCTTCATCCATTCAAAACCACTCGTTAAAGGTTCATTAAATAGAAGTCTTCGCAACTGCTAAGGTGAAAAGGGTGAAGGATCAGGCAGAACCTTCAAGGAGCGTGTGTTCTGTAGTGGAAGACCTGTTCCTGTATTCAGTATATAGTTATTGATTTCCTGCATGAGCCAGGGACTGTTCTTAGGTGCTGGCGATACAGCACTGAACCAGTTAAGGTCCTGGAGTTTACATTTTATTGAAGGCAGGGGAAACAAATAAAAATCAAATCGTATGATGTGTGGTGATAAGGGCCGCGGGCCGGGGGGGGGGCAATATAAAGGGAATGGAGATTTGTCACTTTTATATAGAGGGGTAAAGGACGTTCTCTCTTATTTAATAATGTGACATTTTAGCAGAGACTTGGAGGAAACTAGGTAGCAAGGCACGTGAGTACCTGGAAGAGTTGTTTGCCAGGCAGCAAGTTTAAGGCCCTCAGCCCAGAGCATGCACGGTGAGTTCAAGGAATATCAGGAGGGAGGGTCGCATACAGCCGTAGAGTAATCGTGAGTCAGAATGTATTTAACTCACTGATGGAGGAACCCAGAAGACATGAAAGTTGACGTAAAGTAGTATAGGAGAGACGAAATCAGTGAGAGAAAAACCGACGTAATAAAATGGCAAAGTTAGCTCAAAACTGGTCAGTGGGATTTTCACTTCCAGCTAAAATTGACTAAGAAAAACCAGATTTACTCTTTCACCTGTGGTTAAAAGAAAAAGTGAGCAGAAATATATGAAACAATTGTTCTTAAGACTTTGCATCATGCAGTGAAGGACAGTGATCCCTGAGGGGCAAGCTACCAACGAGGTGGCTCTATGTCCCAGTTTGTTGCCTGTAGAGAATTCCCATCCTGAGAGGAGAAGCCCAGGTAGAGCCTGGCAGCCTCCCCGAATTGAGGCTGTGGAACTAGGGGTCCACAGGCCGCGGGGGCAGAGCCCTGGCAGGGAGAGAGCTGGAGAGTAGGCGCTGTGGAGATGTGCGAAAGGTCCCCCCTTCAACCTGCAACTCAGCAGTATCAACACATGGTTGTGAAGAAACAGCCCTGGGCTGGGGGAAGAAAGGGTTTTGGGGGGATCAGAAAAGACCAAGGACAGTTCCTGTTTGTCTCCCCCAGAGTGGAAAACCTCATAATTCATACATCATTGGGTAGAGCTCTCAGAAAGGGTTTCCCTCTACAGTGGGGCCGAAGTAACCGGAGACTAAACGCAGCTTTGATGCCACCTTAAAAAGTTAAAAGCAAGGCTCAAAAGAACAGGCTATTTTCAGATAACTTGACTACATTCCAGGACAATGCTCAGTAATGTTTGTAAGAATATAAAAATACCTAGCACCATACCAGGTAAAATTCACAATGTCTGGAATCCAATCAAAAATTACAAGGCATGCAAAGCAGCAGTATACAACCCATAATGAGGAGAAAAATCTATCAATTAAAACTAACCTAGAAATAACAATGAAATTAGTACACAAGGACATTAAAACACATTGTAGCTATTCATATGTTAAAAAAAAAAACTAGAGAAAACATTGGGCAAATTAAGAAGAGAAGGGGGGGTGGACATTTTTTTTTAAGACCCAAGTAGAAGAAATTAGGAGAAGAAACCATTAGTGAACCTGAAGGCACAGGAACAGAAACTATTCAAAGTGAAACACGAAAAAAATTAATGAAGCGGTGAGGAGTAGGACAACTTCACTTGGACTAATACTCATGAAATTGAAGTCTTCAAAGAGAGAAGGGACAGAAAAATGTTTGAAGAAATGATGGCCAAAGTTTTTTGAAATTTATTGGAAACTATAAACCCAAGAGAAATGGCTCAGTGAACCCCAAAGCAAAAGAAACATGAAGAGAATTATAGCAAGAGGAACAAAGATAACAGTGGCATCAGATTTCTCATAGGAAACAATGCAAGCAAGATGCTAATAAGAAACATCTTTATCACACAATCTTGAAGTGGGGGAACTTGTCAACCCAGGATTCTGTGCGCAGCAAAAATGCCTTTCAAAAAGGGTGATGAAAGAAGACTTGTTCGGGTATCCAAAAGCTGGAGGAACTGAACAACAGCAGACGTGGACTGCAGGCGGCGTTGGAGGGAAACCTGTCCGGCAGAAAGAACATGACGCAGCTCGTAGACGCAGGTGTAGATCGACACAAAGGAGTCAGGCACCAGAAATAGTGTCTGTGTGGGTAAACGTGAAATACTCTTTATCACCTAACTCTCTTTAAAAATAATTGACTGTTTAAAGCAGAAGTAGCATGTATGGTGAAGTTTCTAACATGGTGAAGTAGAACGCATGCAGAGCTAGCACAGAGATTATAGTATACTCTTGTACGGTTCTTATTGTCTGTGTGAAGAAGTAGAATATCACTTGAAGGTACATTGTCATAAATTAAAGCTGTGTACTGTAAACTCTAAAACAACCACCATAAACACACAACAAAGAATTATAATTGATAGCCCTGGCTGGTGTGGTTCAGTGGATTGAACACCAGCCTCCAAACCAAAGGGTTGCTGGTTCGATTCCCAGTCAGGGCACGTGCCTGGGTTGCGGGCCAGGTCCCCAGTGGGGGGCATGCGAGATGCAACCGCACATTGATGTTTCTCTCTCCCTTCCCCTCTGTCTAAAAATAAATAAAGAAAAAATCCTTTAAAAAAAACAAAGAATTATAGTTCATAAGCCACCAAAGGATATAAACTAGATACAAAGAGTGGTTAGTCCAAAAGTAAGCAAAAAACATAAGGAAAAGGGAATAAAGTGCAGATGGGACAAATAGAAACAAACACCATGATAGGTAGTAATCATATTAGTCAATTACAATAGTCATATCAATAAGCACAGTAATCATATGAAATGCAAATGGTTCCAACACCCCAACTGAGTGACAGAGATTGCCAGACTGGACAAAAAAGCAGCACCAAACTATATCCTGCCTACAAGAAACCCAGTTTAAATATGAAACCATTTCTGTTCCCATTCTCAAGAGCTTAAAACGGCCTATTGTGTCAAAATTAAATTCCCCAGTCCTAGGTGTGTCAGCACCCTGTCAAATTACTCACCTATTACTCCCTTAACATCTTCCTCCATCGTGCTAGCCAGCCTAGTCTCCTTCCAGCTCCTGCCGCAGGAATTATAAGGAGTCCTGTACGGACTCGATTTTGCGTCATTCCCTGTGAAGAAGTCTTCAGAATTCTCCAGTCCTTTCAGTTCAGCTATACCTTTTCATCTGTGTTCATTCCAAATCAGTTTTGATTGACCTGTTTCATGCGTCAAGCCCTATTATAATCGTGATTATGTCATAAATCATGGAATACCAGAGCTCTCAAGAACTGTACAAAATTTCCTATAGGTTCCCCTTATTTTACAGATGAAAAACAGTGAGTCCAGTGAGGTTACGTGACCAGCCTTGGTTCATACAAGTTTAGTGTAATTTTTCAGTAGGGTCTAGACATACTGTTTTCTCTAATTATATATTCCCACAATTAAGTACATTTCTTAGGTTATAATTATAATGCATGTGCATGGCATTAATATTTGGGTACACATTTAATGTCCATGTCCTGTCTGCCCAATGAGGCTGAAAGCTACCAGTAGACAACTTTAATTAGTGTTCCAATGCTTAGAAAAATGCTGGATACATAGATACACAGTGGATTATGATAAATGACTAATAAATTTAGAGTCTTATTGACAAGACTACAAAGTATAAGAAGTAATTCTTTAGTTTTTACCATTTGAAACAATGATGATTTCCTGTTTTCCTCCCCGGGACGAGAACCAAAAGTAAAGAGGCGGACACAAAGGGTGAGTTTAAGCCAGATGTCCGCGGCAGAGGGCAGGCAAGGGCTTCCAGAAAGAGACCACAGGACACCGGACTGAGCGGTTCGGGCAGGTGCCACCAGTCTGCAGCCTGGCCAGGCTGAGACTGGCGTGTCAACCAGGGGAAGGCTTACCTAGCAAGTGCAACTTGGAAGTTCTGGGAGACTTAGGACTTGAGGCCACGAGCCTCTCAAGAGGACCAGAACCCGGACAGGGAATGGCTGTAGTCTGATACGGGGAACGGCTGTAGTCTGATACAGCTGCATTCGCTTCTGAGCGCTTCTGGAATTGCGACAATACAGAGGTTAGCAGGGTCCCCGCAAGGGTGACGTGCAAATTCGTAAAGCGTCCTATACTTTTAAAACCAAAAAGTAGTTGTAGTAGGTATCCCTTCACCAAAATTGGCATGTATCGCCTCATCCTCAATATACAGAAGTAAGAAGATGGTAAGTTCACATTTTATATTTTACCTTCTGTTTAAATTCATATTTATCTTGCCCTGGCTGGTGTAGCTCAGTGGACTGAGCGCAGGCCTGCGAACCAAAAGATCGCAGTTCCATTCCCGGTCAGGGCACATGCCTGGGTTGCAGGCCACTTCCCGGCAGGGGACGCATGAAAGGCAACCATACATTGATGTTTCTCTCTCTCTCCCCTTCCCCTTTAAAGATAAATAAATAAAATCTTTTAAAAAATAAATAAAATAAAATAAATTCATATTTATCTTTTAATATTTTAATTGTGGTTGAATATCTGTGTAAATATACGTAATGAGGTATCTACTCAAAAAGTTTTAGTTACTAGGGTGCGTAATCAAGTGAGTGGAAGCCACTTCTCTGGGCCCTGTCGATAAGGCCACCCGTGTGTTCCGCTCTGGTCTTGCACCTCCTGTTATCACCAACTGCCTTCATGGTTTTGGGCTGTGTGTTCAAACTGCTCAAGAGAAAATTTGATCGGATGGCTAGTTACCACCAAGAACCAAGTAGTTGGACAGAGCTCTTGATTCAGGACTGTTTGTCAGCACCGTGCCCGCTCTGAGATGGCTGCTCGATGGAAACGCCCGCCCCCAGGGCCCTGCGCCGTGACAGCCGTGCTGGCGTTACACAGCGCAAAGCGTGGAAGCTGGGACCAGGGCAGCTCTGCCAAGAAGCGATGAGCTTGACAAGTGCTCTGGGCCTCCTTTGGATAGAGCCATCAGGACTGCCTGTTCATGTTGCTCATCCGGTGTGGACAGTAAACTGTGGCCCTGGCTGGTGTGGCTCAGTGGATTGAGAGCTGTCCTGCAACTGCAAGGTCGCTGGTTCGATTCCCAGGCAGGCGCAGGCCTGGGTTGCGGGCTGGGTCCCCAGTTGGGGGCACGTCAGAGGCAGCCAGTCAGTGTAGCTCCCTTACATCAGTGCTTTGCCTCTTTTCCTCTCTCCCTCCCCCTCTCTCTAAAATAAATAAAATCTTTTTTAAAAAATAAAGTAAATTATGACTTCCAGAAAGAAAGGTCAGAAAATGGAGTCTCTTCAACTACCCTCACATCCTTGTCTGCTGTAGGGCATCCTGCCCCCCGCCAGGAGTTACCCCTGTCCGCATCCCAGAGCTGGGAACGTGGTACCTTACACGGCAGAGCAGACTAGCTTTCTCACCTCCAGAATTAGAAATTTGTGTCGTCCCGAGCCCACCACGTTTGTGATTAGTTGTGACAGCAGCAGTGAGGAACTAATGCAGGCATATTGCTACACAAATTCTGTAAAGATTTTAACAGTACTTTCTATATGACAGGCACAAAAATACGAGGGTTCCTTTTTTTTTAACCTCTTCCAAGAAGCTGCTGAAGAGCTAAAGCACTGCTTTCCGCTCTTGGTAGTATCCACCATCACCGAAGATACTTCGGGTTGCCAGTACAGTGAGGGGGTTTACTGGCCCCGCTAAGTGGACAGTGCGAAGGTGAGCAGCCGCCAGGGCCCTGGCAGCCGTCCTCGGCGACCCTCTTGGCCCTGTCCTTGCCCCGGTCAGCACCCTCTCTGGCTGTCTTCCCCCGCCGCACGCAGGGTGCCTGCCGGGAACAGCCAGGCTCTGCTCTATTCTGGGTTCAAGTGACTGGAGAGAATTTCGTGTGTTGATTAGTGTAGGGCACTCTGTGACTGGGGTTGGGGTCAGTGTCACCCGATAGCTCACTCAGTTGGAGAAGGGGGCGTTAGGGTTCCCCTTGGAAAATCTGGGTGCTTTTAGGAAGGGGAAAGGCTATTGGTAAATAAGGCCCTGTTATAACCAACAAAGAAGAAATGATAATATTACCTTGAATAATGAGTTTAAAATGTTATCGACTTCTGTAATGCTTCAGTAATCTATCTTTTTATTTATATGTAGCATCATCAGAAGTTCTGAAAGTCTGCTTTTTTATTTGTCATTCAAAGACATTCTAGAAACAAAATCTTCAGGCTAAGGAAGTGCATCTTTCCCTGTGTTGCCCCTTGGTGCTAATTGTCACACAAGGGCAGTTCGGTCCCTGCTTCCTGGCCCGTGCGGTTTCTTCCACCCTAGCGTTGGGCCCCGCCTCTCCATCGTGAAGGTCCTGACTGCGGGGGACTCGGTTCTTGCTTTAAAAACTTACTGCTAAGCTGCCTCATGCAAACATCTCTGTCATGTGATCATGGTGATGATTTCTCACATCCCTAATTGAGATACTTGATTACTTAAGCCAAATTACAGTGTGTGGTGTTCATGATGTTGCGATTTATAATGTACGGTCACATTTCGAAGTCTTCAAACTGACTCTATTGGGGGTGCTCTTTCTTGTACATAAAACCAAGTGTGAAAGAGTATGATGATTATTTTTGAAGTAGAAAACAGTCTTAAATATTTTCACTGTCTTACACAGTAAATCAATATTGTACTTCAGTTTTCTGACAAATTGCTCCAGCAATAAATGGTAAATCTATAATTAACTTGTATTGTTAGGAATGACCAATTCTGGAAAGCGCCGTTGGATGCTTGATATAAACGGGCTTTAAAACGTATCATTAGTTGAAGTAGGACTGGAGGAATATCTTATTTGTACATTTGCTGTGTAATTTTAAAATAGATTTACATAGTGTGAATGACATGCAACTATAGGAACTCTAGCTCCTTAATATTTTTGCTGATCATTTAAAGTGACTATACAGTAGTGTCAGCCAGAAGCTCTGAAAAAATACCCAGAAAAATGTAGAGATTTTGATTCAATTTCTCTGAGGGTCAATGGCTGGGGACATCATTCTTTGCCTCTCAAATTGGCAAATATTAAAAAATATTGGAAAGAATGTGGTATTAAAAAGAGAGAACAGTCCTTCAGATTCTCTTGGTGGAGTGTAAATCAGTACAGCCTCTTTGTTGTTGAAGGGTGAATCAGCATTATCTACTGAAAGTTAAAATGAGCATGTGCTTTGACTCAGCAGTTCCAGTTCCGAGTATCCTAGAAAAATGATGGCACATTTAAGAAGAAGTACATACTAAGATTTTTACTGAGGCATTGTTTGAAAGAGCTAAAATCTAATATTTTCAATTCTTATCAGTATGGGAATTAACCTTTTGGGGAGAAATGGAGAACAGACACTCTTTTCTGAAAATCTGTGTCTGACATTTTGCTGTGAAAAACTATTACAAATGGTTTTAAACAGTATTTTACAGAAAAGTTGTCAACTAGTTAATGTTCTCCATTAAGTAGCAGTTGTAAGGTGTAGGTGCTTTCACTCAAACGGTGGTATCTGAAACGGCTTTCTGGAAGGAAGTTTTACATCTCCTTTTCTTGCAGAATGGAAACCGATTGCAACCCCATGGAGCTAAGCAGCATGTCAGGATTTGACGAAAATGCAGAAGTGAATGGTTTTGAAGGGACTGACATGAAAGACATGAGGCTGGAGGCCGAAGCCGTAGTGAACGACGTGCTGTTCGCCGTGAACAACATGTTTGTCTCAAAAACCCTGCGCTGCGCCGACGACGTGGCCTACATCAACGTGGAGACACGGGAGAGGAGCAGGTACTGCCTGGAGCTCACGGAAGCGGGGCTCAAGGTGAGCGCCTTCTCTGCGAACACCGAGATTATTTACATTTACGTCTGCGCAGCATCGTCAGAGAGGGGGCGGGGCTGGGAAAGAGTGTCAGAGGAGAACTCAGCACTCAGTTGCTTCCAAGATCTTTTCGGGGTAACTTTTATTTAGGAATTTTTAATAATCCTAAAGTCTTTTGTCAGCATGGGAAGATGGAATTTATTTTAAATTTGATTGGCAGTGTTACTTTAATTACCACCACCCAGGTTAATTTATTTATTTCCTATAGCTAAAAATGCCCACCAAAATATGCATCCCCCTGCACTGGCTGAGTTTCGTGGCCACTGTACTGAGAAGATTTTTCCCACCTCCTAGAAACGTCTCTTCTGCCCAGACAGCGCACTTGACTCTGCTGTTGGACCGCAGTCAGGCACAGCAGAGGGTCGCGGCCCCCCCCCCATTTCCGGGAGTGTCCTCTTGGGAGCGCTGGACTGCATGTGAGCCTTCTTAGGCAGAGTAACCTCCCTGTGGCCTTGAACAAGAACCCTGAGTCTGGAAGAGTAGAAAACACCACCTGAAACCAACTTAAAAAAAAAACAAACTGTAAAAATTTTGACCTGCTGAACAAAGTAATAGTCATTAGAAACTCCAAAATTTAGTTTTAACTTTTCCTAATTAATTCATAGTCCATCTCAGTCAGAGTTCTCTGACATTTCTGTTTCTCTGTATGTTAAGAGTAACTGTTCTGCTTTATTCACTAGTTTCATTCACCTCTGACTGTGCCGAATTTGTAAGTTAAACTGTGTCGCCAGTATCTATGTTTTGGAAAACACAGTCTGTCCGGTGTGGTGCTCTCTTAGTTCCGCTTGGAACATGACCCTGGGCATAGGGGGCGCTGCTGCTCACTGTGCAAAGCGCTGTGGTGAAGCGTGGCTCTGAAGAGGTGTGAGTCATCGCCCTGGGGGGTTTGCCCCTGCTTCTCAACAAAATAAGACCACCACCGCTTCTGCCACTAATAACATGAACGAGCGTCTTCTGTGGCTTGGATAAATGTCAGAATTCAGCGTTTATAGAGGGAATTTGCAGGCTTAGTCAAGTCAACAAAAACTATCGTAATTTTGCTCTGCACTGTGCTCGTACTTCGTGATCTCAGTGGAGAGAAAAGCTGTAGCTGCATTTAAAGAATAAAAACAGAATAACATTCCCTTTTATTTCACTGAGTTATGCGTTTGTTTCTCTGTTAGGTAAGTAAATGTATTCCTAATGTGAAATGGTCTTTCAGATTACTAATTATATAAAACAGGATTAAAGTCATGAACACTTTCTAGAATTCTTTATAAAAATACGCCCAACCAAATAAATAGTGATAAAAATGTGGATTGATAATTTATTACCTATTACAGTGTCTGTATGTGGCAGACCTCGGTATATGTGGACTTAAATTGAGGCATGTTTTGGATTATGAAAATGAAACACTGTTTTGTGTAGCTTTTTAATTTTTTTCTCTTTTTCATTTGTTTTAGGACCAGAAGTAGGTCAATCAAACTATTAAAATGTAGAGGAAAAAATTAGGAAGAGAGCATTTTGTAGGGGTTGTTTCTATTGAGTTGTAAATTGCTTAAATATTAAAGATTGTATGAAAAACGCATATTTTACCTGATTGAAAAAGTGTCATTAGAGAGTGAGCCACGTAAACAATTGGTTTTTGCTGTCTGTGCCAAGATGAAACCCAATCACTGGCTTCACTCTTCTCTTGCAGGTGGTAGGTTATGCTTTTGACCAGGTGGATGATCGCTTGCACACCCCCTACCATGAAACGGTCTACTCCCTGTTGGACACGCTCAGCCCTGCCTACCGGGACGCCTTTGGAAACGCGCTCCTTCAGAGACTGGAAGCTCTGAAGAGAGACGGGCAGTCGTGACCAAGCCTTTTCCTTTTAGAGGGACGACGGCTGGAACAAAATACTGGCGTGAAGCTTGAAACTCCTGCATATGGTCATAGGAGAAAATGCATCTTTGGTCTTGTGTTTTCATCATTTCCCGCTTCAGATTTGGCTTTTGACTCAGAACATCATTGACTCGTAAGTCATCTGTCTTAGCCCCCGATTCATGGAAGGAACCCCGAGGCCGTTGCTGTGATAGCACCGTGAAGTCATTCAGATTCCTCCCAGGGTGTCTCTGCGTTTGGAACAGAATCACTATTTCACTCTCTCGCTCCAGGGCTTCAATGCTGCCAGCACTCTGTGTCACCTAGGAAACTCTGTATTTGCACAGTAACATAGGAATTAAATGACCTAAAGGCAGACTTTGATTCAGCTTGCTAAATCAGGGTTTACTACCAGCTTGGACTAACGTTACAGGAATCATTTTGGTACTAGCCTTACTGGAAACAAATTATCAACTAGTTTCCCCTGCACAAATTTTGAAATTCACTGCTTTCTATTTATGTTACTAATATGGACTGGTAAAGATGAATTAATTATATATTCCTTAGCTAGTATTAAATGAACAACAGGGACTGAAAAGTTCTGTATTCCTTGTTTGCAACAGCCAGCCAACTAAGAGGACAAACCGTTAGCAAATGAATGTAATGATTACTTTTTCCAAGGTATTTAAGCACATAAGCAAATATAGGAACAGGCTCCACGCTTAACGAAAAGCATCTTCAACGTGTGGGACTTAAAGATTCTGATTACTTAAAAAAACAATATTTTGGCCTGTGTTGATTCTTATTATGAATGTTTGTTTACATGATGTACAGTATATATTCAGAAAGTATTTTTGCTTCAACATTTACTTTCTATAACGTAATGCTTTGTTATTCCCACGGCGCTCCCCCTCCCCCAGCAAGTGTCCAGTGTTTGGTCTCAGTGCTAAGTCCGCAGTGGAATATGAGTGCGTTGTGTGGGTTCGAAACCAAAGGGTGAAGGAAGCACTCTGAGACTTCATGTTTGAAAAGGGAGAATCTGTATTTTGTATTTTATTACAGGTACTGATATTTATAAACTCAATAAACTATGCCATGCTGCTTCATGTTTTCAAGAACATGTTGAATAGTAAGATTTGGGGACATTGTTTTTTTAATAATAGCCTAAAGTAGCAGCTGTAGAAATGCTGAACTAAAATTCTGCATCTCGACACACCGTCAGAAATTTGTCATTTGCAGGCTTTTTTAAATCATTACTGAATACCTTTAGGCCCTGAAAATGATGTAGACCAGAGCAGGTTAGAGTTCGGTTCAGGTTACTCCTCGTCGTCGAACATCACTGCTGGTGGAATGCTCTCGTCGTCGTCGGTAACGCATATCCATTCCCCGCTCTCCTGTCAGATGCTCGCCGACCGCTGGACAGTGAAGTCTGACCTCAGGTTGGACTTCCTGTTAATCTCAGGCTACTGTAAAGGGTATTTGTAAAGTCTGAATAAAATTCTGTTGACTCAGTTTGAGTTTTCAGTATGCAGAAAAAGTGTATGTTTAAAAATTGAAATTGTTCACTTTGTGATAAATGATTGATTCCAAGAGCTTCCATTTCCATTTCTGAATTCAGTATTATATTTTAACGTGAGGTGAGTTGCTCTTTTCATAACTCTGAAAGAGGAACAGAGAGATTTAGTAAAACGCAGATGTTAAACCTCAGTTTTCCCCAGATTGCTTAAAGAATTTCACCAGATCAATTAAGCCTTTATTACACTTCCAAAGGGGGGAAAACTTTAAATAACTCTTACAAATCAGTAAGAAAAAAAAAAAGAATAGACAAATAATATGATCAAACAGCTTGGAAAAAATGATACAGACGTCTAGTAACCACTTGAAAGATACTCAGGCTAACCAGTACTTCAACAAAGGTGAGTATCACGTGATAATTTCACCTATAATTTAATCACGTCTCTTGTTTAACTAAAATGGTACCAGGAAGGATTTAGTGAGAGAGCACTCTGACATCCATTGGAGTGCAGGTCGGTGACACCTTTCCGGGGAACGTGGGTGACAGGGCCTTTCCAGAGCTTGTGACTTCCGTGCCAGCTCAGTCCTAGCAACCTGGCGTGGGGGTGGTTCAGCCAGATGTTCGGTACTGCAAGGGAGCTCATTTTCTCTAATGAAAAGTTGAGCGGCTCTAAAGGTGATTATGTTAGTCTGTATAATTCTCGATGGAAAAATACTCAGCCATTAAAAATCATGAAAAGGCAATGGGAAAAATTTACATGAAAAAATATATAACTTTTGAAAATATTCTATGTAGTAGGAAAATGAAACATTCTACATGTTCATAGTCCTCACAAGGTGGTATGATAGGTAATTTTCGTTTTTACTATTTCACATTTTCTACAGTTGCTTGTATATACGGTATTTTGCCGTGTATAATGCACACCCACGTTTTTGTGCACGTTATACATGGGACTATTGTACTCATGGTATGTAATCTTTACACTCATGTATAATGCTTATACATGAGTGTGTTTTCCCTCAAAAATATGGGTGAAAAGGGCACATTATACACGGCAAAATACAGTACCAGTTGAAGGGGAAATGCAACAGGTGTGGGGTTCAAACCGGCTGGAGAGCTTTTCTGTCCAGTAAAAAGCACTGTGCTGTGCTCAGCTGTGTCTGTGCCCAGGGAGGGGGCAGCATGAGGATGAACACAGTGCACACCTCATTCCTCTCCTCCAGGTCCAGAACCAATTGTTGCACTTCCAACAGCATATGGGTGTGTGGGATCACGCTCACATCTCCTTCTGTTGCACACCACCATTCTCTCTCCCGGGTTCAAAAACAGAATATGTTGTCAAGAACGGATTGGGAAAACACTGAGGTTCTGTGTGACACACTGACTCCAGAATTCTGCCTCCAGCCTGTCTAGTCTGTGGTGACATAGCTGAGACCACAGGCTGAGGGCTTTGCTCAGCAAGCCCACCTGTGAGCAGTACAGGTGGGCAGAACCCAGGTCTTCCGATGCCACCAAGCTTACCCCATACGGTGTGTGTTAATAAAAGCATCTATCTCCTGAACTCTGGTGATACGAAAGCTGATTTTGAAACAGGGAAGGAGTAACAGTAAAGGATGTGATGGTGGGTATAACAGAATTAACAATCTCTTTTCCTAACCTACCCGGATGTAAAATTCTCTGGAAGCCACCCCCTTGTAACTATGGCACTAGCACATTCACATGTTACCGGTAATGTGAGCAGTAAGAATGAAACATAGTAGCACGAGCAGTTGATAACTTTCAAAGTACCTACCTGCTTCATATTAAGAGGGGAACTAAAACTCCGGAAATGATGCATCTAGTGATTTCTAAAATGTTTGATCTAACAGGTCATTTGAAAGAATGCCGAAAATACCCCATGGAGTTTTGTACTGGTCCTGCGTAAATATTTTTCTGTTTAAATCGACAGCACTTCATTGTTGATCATTTTTTAAAAAGAATGCTGCTATGAGCAAGCCATCCCCAAATTGAGTTTGCAGAATTTCAAAATGTTAATTATTTTATCAAAATAGAGGTGTTGATGAAACGTGTATAAAAAAGAAAAGGGGGTGGAGACAAAAACAAAAAACAAGGCTCCTATTTGTAGCAGCGTGCCTAAGGTTTACAGGATAAAAAGGCAGGTCACCTTGGAGACCACTTCGGAAGATGCTTTCTTGCTTGCCTTATCCACTCCTCACAGCCCTGCAGGCAGGTGGGTTCACTCCTGTTTTACAGCCAAAGTGATAGTTTGGGAAAAGTTAAAAGGTGGGTCCCGGTCTCCAGCAAACACCTGTAGAGCTGTAACTCAAAGCCAAGTCGTCTTCTGCGGCTCCCAGGCCACCTCCATTTTTGAGGCAATCGGTATTTTAAAAAATAAAAATGGCCGCATGTGTTAGATTTTTACATATAGCAAGTTAATGTTTACAGCCCACAAATATTTCCATGGCATCGGGCTATTCCAAGATAACAATGGCAAGATGTAGTCATAGGCCACCACGACCTTTGTGATGTGATGACCCCTGAAATAAGTTGGATGCCATCTTTCCATTTGTCAGTTCATCTCGGCAACTGCATATACAACCTTACCGGGAAAGGTCAAAATCTAAATTTCGTTCACCCCTTTGTGGATGTGGATGGTTGAATCGCCAGCACAGCGGCATCTAGCTGCCTCCACCCCACCCACCACGCCCACTCCCGGAGGTCTTTCAGAGCTGTTAGGAGACGACCCCTACACCAGCTGAGCCCCCTGGACCACGCAGCAACTGGCTGCCCACTGGAGACGACCCACGCTGTTGTTCAGGTGTCCAGGACCTGAAATTCCAAGGCAACGGCTCTTCTTTGCAGTAGAGGATTACATCACGACCTCCCGCTCAGACCATCCCTCATTAACTTCGACATTTCAGGGGAGGCCGAGGGTGTAGGCTTTACCTTCTCATCAGGTTCGTCAATAGTTTTAGCCCGCGCTGTCAAGGGGACACTGGGACGCTTCCAGAGTCTCCTATGAAAAATAAAAGGAACAGAGGACGTGCCCTGCCCGAGGGCACACAGCGTGCAGCAGGGCAGAGCGGGGGTGAATGCACAGGGCGTGGTGGACGATAGAACTGGCTGGGGACACCTACGCGATTCCCAAGGTAGCCCAAGGAGTGCGGGAAGCCAGTAGCCCCGCCCCGCCCCAGGAGCGCCCCGCCCAACATCCTAGGCCCCGCCCCCGGAGCGTGGTGCCCAGCAGTCCCGAGACCGCGATCCCGCCGCCTTAGCAACCAAAGGGACGCTTTCTCCTTAGCAACCAGCGCAGCTCCCACAATGGCTGAAGAAGGGGAAGGTGCTGCCCGGACGGAGAAAGTTATCCGGATCCAGAGGGTGTTTATAAACCTGCTGGACTCATACAGCAGCAGAAACATAGGGAAGGTGAGCAGCAGTGGGTCCGGGCGGGACGCTGACCCCCAGCTCCTGTTCCACCGCCTCAAGAACCTAAACCCAGAGAGGCCCTGTGCCACGGGGTGCTCTCAGGGCCTCTCCCAAGGGAGGGTCCCTGTGGTAGGCATGGCGAATACTCCCACGGCCCCCAGTCTGGATCCAGGCTAGACAACCGCCCCACCTGGAAGTCTCCCCTCCCACCCACCCCCAAATGAGTTCACCGGTCGAGCCCCAGCTCCTCCCCTGTTAATAAGGGGAAACAGGCTCAGAGGAAGGAAGGGACAGACCCAAGATCACATAGTGAGGTGAAGGCAGGACCTGGAAATGGAGCCCAGGTCTCTGACCTTCTAACTGGGTTCTTTCCACCCGAACCACCGCATCTGAAGCAGGTCACTGATGCGAAAAGTAGCCCAAAATAGACCCGGGGGTGTAAAGTGCAGCATAGCAAATAGTCAATAACACTGTAATAACTACCTGTGGTGCCAGGTGGGCACTGAACGTATCAGGGGAACCCTTTTGTAAAGGATGTCATTGTCTAACCGCTATGCTGTGCACGTAAACCTAATGCAAAATAATATTGAATGTAAACTGTACCTGAAGGACATTTTTAAAACATAAGTCCCGTGGTTATATCGCCCACAAGGCATTTTTCATTCAGCTCCCCCTTCAGCACTGGGTCTGAGCATCTGGTGTGTGCCAGGCACTGCTTTGGGCCCTGAGTCCCACTAAGCTTTGTCACATTCTCCACCTTTCACCCCTGGAGATAATGAAGGTATTCAGAAAGAGGATGCTGGTGCCCTCCATCTTAAAACGCCCAGCTGCGAAAAGAAAGCCATGATTGTATTATTCCCTAAGGAGGACGTACTGATTTTCTAAGACTGTGGTGACAAATTATCACAAAGAAGGGGACTGAAAACAACAGAATTTATTCTCTCCCAGTTCTGGAGTCCAGAAATCCGAAATCAAAGAGTCAGCCGGGTGGGTTCCTGCCGGAGGCCCAGGAGGGAATCTGCTCCAGGCTCCTCTCTCAGCTCCGGGTGGCCACCAGCCCTCCTTGCTTGCTGCCCCTCGGCTCACAGACTCATCGCTCCCCTCTCTGCCTCTGTCTCCATGTGGTGGTGTCCCCCGAGTGTCTCTGTGCCCAAATTCTCCTCTTCTTAGAAGGACACCAGACAGTGGATTAGAGCCCACTGTAATCCGGTATAACTTCAGTTACACCTGCAAAGACCCGATTCCACATGTGATCAGACTCACGTTCCAGGTGGACAGGAATTTCGGGGTATGGCAGGGGACTGTTCAGCCCAGTATGTCATCTACAGTTATCAGTCAAAAATGTATGGACTTTTAATAAAAAGATAAATAAATAAACTATATATATGATTTATAAAAATAGTATTTTTATGCAGCATGTCATTATGATAAACAATATATATGATGTTATATGTATTGTAAATAATGGATAGCTACTAGGAGAGGCTAAAAACACATGACCAGAAAAGGAGGAAAAGAAAGGACAAGGACAACCAAAACTAAAATGATACAATCACAAAATATTTTTAAAGAAAGGAAACATGAAAAGCACAGGTGTAGCATGAACTTCTTTGCATCTTTCAAAACGATAGCTACCGAGACAGAAAAGAGAGATGGATAGGTCATCCATACATAGAAAGCTTCTCAGAGGATACACACAAGGAACTCAGCCAGCATCACCTCTGGAGGGTGGGGCTCACTCGGGGCACCTACAAATTGGCAGGCACAGACAACTACATACTGGGTGGGACCGGAAAAATGTTGCTGCCCTGGAGGACCCTGCCTCTCCTGGACAAAGACCACCAATCGCTAATGTGTTGAGTCCACAAGATGTTCCAGTGTGTGACAAGTACTTGGAAGGAAAGAGGTCATCCAGTGCTGACCACAAGCGAGAGCAGCTGCTTCGCAGAGAGCTGCGTGAAAGGGCTCTCCAGTCTGACACAGGCTGAGGATCAAGCCCAAGGGACTGGTCCTCAGGCTTCACGACAAGGGCAGAGGTTCTGAGGTGGCAGTCAGGTTGGTGTTTTCAGAGGCCAGAGTGGCCCAGAATGGGGGCAGTGACCCAGAGCTCCAGGGTCACTGACTTCACTGGTGCAGGAGACACAGTGTCCAAGGCCCATGAGATTTGGGGGCCCACAAAAATGTTTCCCATTTCTTTGAAAACCAGAAGGAAGCAACTGAAATCCGAGGGTCAAAGATTATGTTTGTCTTCGTAGCAAAACACATATAAAGTATAATTTTTTAAGCGTTTTTTAATTATTTATTTATTTTTAGAGAGAGGACTGGAGGGAGAAACATCACTGTGTGGTTGCCTCTCGTGCGCCCCCTCCTGGGGACCTGGCCCGCAACCCCTGCGCATTCCCTAGACAAGGAATCGAACCAGAGACCCTTTGGTTTACAGACCAGCACCCAGTCCACTGAGCCACACCAGCCAGGGCTTACGTATAATTTTTAAGATTTTTGTGTGGCGGAAAGGGCCCATGAAAGTCAGAATGTGGCCCCGCTCCGCACCACAGCAGCGCCCCACACGAGCCCGGTACTCCATCGATACTTCTCGCACAGACAGCGAAGAAGACTCCAGCGCAAAGGCCGCCAAGGCCCAGATCACGCGGGGTCAGGATCTGGGCTTATCTTCCCAACCCCACGAAGGCCACTGGAATATTTAAAAAGGGAGGTGACACAGTTGAGATTAGAGAGAGGGAAGGAAGAGAACTTTTGCTCTCCTGTTGATCTCTGATTATTTTTTAACAGCGTATTATTTTTTGCACAGGTATTTTTTTTCAAAGACTTATCAGCAGCAGAATTTTCTGGTTATTCCTTAACTAACCAGGATCTCTCTTTCTCAAATTGCAAGTAATTGCCGTTGCCTGTACTATTAACCTAGAAATAAAAAGCCAAGTGAGAGGCAACAAGTGTTTACTTGAGATCCCAAAAGAACAGCTCTTGAGGAGTCAGTGATTCAGGGAGAAGGTCAGACAATGTTCAGATTAGGGGAGGGAAGGCAAAAAGGATTTTATGAGAAAGGGGAGGCGGGGAGGATCGCATGAGCAGAAGGAAGAATTTCTATTGGTGTTACGGAGCCTGGGAAGGAATTTCCAGAGGTGCGGGTAGGCTAAGTTATCCTTGGGCTCTGCATGGTGATGCTCACTCGAAAGAATGGATTTGATTTCCACAGGTGGCCCCTTCGCCAGCTGTCACTAAGGCCAGCTTTTAGACTCGACCTTCAGTGACCGCCCTCGCTCCAAGTTGTTCTGAGGATCGGGGAAATGTCTCTTGTCTTGCAGTTTCTCTCTAACTGTGTAGCCGGGGCTTCACTTGAAATTCCAGAAGACGAGGAAGAGGAAGATGAAAGTGGGTTAGCCCTGCCAGAAGCCACCTCATTCAAGCTGAAGGAAGGCACGTTCCAGATCGTGGGCACGATTTCCGCCCCGGAAGCCCCTGGGCCCAACTTTGCCCTGGAGACATACTCCGTAAGTCCCCGGGGCCTCTCCTGAGGGCAGGCAGAGGGGAGCACCGCCTTCCCCCTCAGACCTCCCCACAAGGCTTCTCGGTCACCCTCTTCTGCAAATGTGGGGGGCCAGGGAAGGTGAGGGACAAGGTGGGGGCTGGTCTTTGTCCTTTAAAGGAGAATAACACCATTGCTGCTACTTGAAAGAATTGAAATAAGATATTCTTGGAAAGCATGAACTTAGTCTGGACTTTATTCTACCTTCCATTATCCCAGTACCACTTGGGCCCGTGGGGGCGTGCTCTTCGTGAACAGGAAACCTCCTCTGGTCACAGGCCACTCAGGAACAACATGCCATTGCATTGCTGTCTTACCGAGACACACAGCTGCCTCCGCATGGCAAACTCTGCACAGTCCTTGTCCTGAGGCTTTTCATTACCTCCAAGAGGGGTGTCCCTCCTGGGCTATCTCCCCCCATCAGCCTGCCTGACACAGCTTTGCACACTCTGTCCCCTGGGACGGACTCTCCTCTTCCCTCCCCAGCCAGCCTTATTCACCCTTCCAGACTTAACTCAGGGTGTCATCTCCTACAGGAAGCCCTCCATCATTTTTACTCCCCCCTCCTCAGTTTGGTTTCTGAGCCATTTTGTACACTGTAGCATTCTTTACCTGCATTGGTCATAACACTTTCTCTCTCTTTTTTTAATGCTTTATTTATTTATTTTTAGAGAAAGGGGAAGGGAAGGACAAAGAGAAGGAGAGAAACATCAATGTGTGACTGCCTTTCACACGCCCCCTACTGGGGACCCTGCTGGCAACCCAGGCATGTGCCCTGACCGGGAATCGAACCAGTGATCCTCGGATTCACAGTCGGCACTCAATCCACTGAGCCACACTTGCCAGGGCCGGTCATAATACTTTCATACACCATTGTTATTATCTATCAAGTGTGAGCCTCACTGACTATAACTGTCACCTTCTTGCAGGTAGAGACTGTGTCTTATTTATTCTCCTGCTTACCCATGCATCTCGGGCACCTAGCACAGCAACTGGCAGAACGCGGCTCTCAGTATCTGTGAAATGAAGAATGAGCCCCCTCCACCCATCTTTCGGAACCATCTTCACCACTTACCCCTTTCACACTCTTCTTGGTCTTCACTCACCACTGGCTTCTCTCTTTCCACTGACACATATGCCCAAACCTTTCCCACTGCAAGACACTTAATGTGTCCTTCCTGATAACGCTCACCTCTTTCTCTGCCCCAGCCCCTGCCACCAGCGACCTTCAGAGGGTCCAGCCATGTCGGCAGGTCTCACTCCAGCACGCCCCAGTCCCTATTCCCCCCAGAGCCAGCAGGCTCTGTCCCCACCACCTCAGAGGAAACATCAATGCATGGTTGCCTCTCTCCAGCTCCCCAAATGGGGACCTGACCTGCAACCCAGGCACGTACCCTGACTGGGAATCAAACCAGCGACGCTTGGGTTCACAGGCCAGTGCTCAATCCACTGAGCCACACCAGCCAGGGCCCATCACTTTACCAGCTCTCTAAGGGGCACCTCGTTTCCCAGAGCCATTTGCTTTAATTCAGATCCCCATCATCTCCGACCATTTGCACCTGCATCTGAAGCAGCACCTGCGCATTGAGCTTCCAAAGGCTCCGCAGAGGAACACAGAGCTCACAGCCTAAAGGGGCCTCTGCGACACAGACAGTTCGTTCCACAGCCGCACAGTAAACATGACAACAGAGGTGTGCACGCAGCAGCAGCATCCAGAGCCCCCTGGAAAGGGCAGGTGCTGAGTTCTGGGTCTTATCTACAGAGCCCGGCAAAGGAAGCTTCAAACCAGCCCCCCCCCACACACACACACACGCACACACACAGATGGAGGCCCCCTGACTCCTGTGGTCTGGAGATCCTGGGGCCTCCCAAAGCACAGAGTTCTGCCCACAGCCCTCTTTTCAGGAGGCTGGGGGCTGCCAAAGAAGTTGCAGCTGAGGCTGGGCCTCTAGGACTGCGTGGATAAGGGAGCTAAAGGAACAAGGAACACCACCCAAGGGGAACCGTGGGAATGTGTTCCTTTGACATAGGAGGCATCAGTATCGCACGGGCCAAGGGGAAGAGGCAAGGGCGGTGTCAGGTGAGAGAGAGTGGCGGATAGAAAGGTCCCAGGCTGTTAAAGGCACCTCTGCCCGACTCCGCAAACTCGCTGCTTCTCCCTGAGCATCCCAGGTGTTGCCACAGGAGCTGGGATGCACCCTGCCCGCCCAGCCCCAGGGTCCCCTCCGGTGAGCCATGAGCGCACGTTCCTCCTGCTCCTTCGAATTGCCAGTGCTCACCACCTCTGTGACAGTGCGTTCCACCCGGGAGGCCACCGGGTAAAGCTGTAGGAGCTGCGCACTGCGCCAGGGCGCCGGGGGACAGGCACGAGTAGGGACCAAAACGCAACCTGCTCCGCCGGCTTCAGTATGCACCAGGGTGGATGCCTTTTGATAACTTTCCCACCGAGAGCAGGTTGCAGTTATCTGATTTGTAGAAGAGCTTCATATGTGCTTCGGAAGTGTGCCCTTGTCTACATTATAGTCTACAATTATTTGTTAAAAGTTTTCTCAACAGCAAACACAATTAACAACAAAACAACACACACACGGCTCCTTAGTGTCAGCAACCTTGTAGAACTCGTTTCTGCCTCTATCCTCGGGGTCAGAAGCAGGGCCCACGAATGTTTGCTGAGGGAACAAAAGAATGCACGCACATGGTCACTCGATACCTGGTCAGGACAACCGTTCTCTTGATGTGTCCGTTTCCTCTGAAACCGATCGGGCTGATTGAACGACCATGAGCCTTTTCCTTTGGGACCCTCTCTCCTGTGCTCCTGCAGGCTGGAATCACAGACGCTGGATCTTCTTTCTCTCGGACCGCACCTGGAACACAGGTCTTTTGATTTCTCCTGTGTCCTTTCTTCCTTTCTTCCACGTGTCACTCCGGAATCTGGTCCAGTCCCAGGTGTACCAGGAGAGGAGTGTTCCTCTCGCACTGTCATGCCTGCGATGAAGTGAAAATCAATGTCTGGATCAGCATTCTCAGAGTGTCTTCTCTCCTGCACGTTTAGTCGGGAAAAGACACCGCATGGATGGTATTATGGGTTGAACTGCATCCCCCCTCCCAATAAAAGATCTGTTGAAGTCCTAACCCCCTACCAGCTCAGATGTGACCGTATTTGGAGGTAGGGTCTTTACAGAGGAAATCAAGTTCAAAGGGGCTCATTAGGGTGGACCCCTAATCCAGCATGACTGGTAGCCCCATAAGAAGGGAAAATCTGGACCCAGACATCACCCAGGGAGAAGGTCATGTGATGATGAAGACAGAGAGCTGGGATGTGTCAATAAGCCAAGGAACGCTGAAGGTCGACAGTGAACCCCCAGACGCCCAGGGAGAGACGTGGAGCCCATTGTCTCTCACAGCCTCAGAAGGAACCAACCCTGCCAACACCTTGACCTTAGACTTGTAGGCTCCAGAACTGTGAGGCACTCATTTCTGTTGTTCAAACCATTCAGTTTGTGATACTTCTGTACAGCGTCCTAGGAAACTGGTATTGCTGGATACAAAAGAATATAGGGAACAAGCTGGAGAAATCAGGAGTCCATGCTGTTGAACTTGACGTGGATGCATTCACCTTGCCAAGGAAGTCCTCCAGGATTAATTTTAAAAGGCATCCACTTTTCTTTGGTACTCCAACCAATTGTGGTAAGAGACCCAGTTTGAGCTGCAAGGTTCTGTTCTAATGCACCTCGTCAAGGGTCTATAGGGACCGTCTGATCCTCAGGACACAGGCAAACGCTGGTTTGTAGGATGCTCAGTCCTCACGTGCCTATCTTAATCCCTATCACGCTATTGCTCCGCTGGGAAACGGGCCGGCATCCACGCAGTGAGGTGGCACCAGTGGAACACCGTAATCACCAGTTACTATTGTCTAATGGAAGAACGGTACGTAGTTAACCATTAAAAGTTTATGTATTTTTAAAGTACTCCCACTCTGGCTGGTGTGGCTTAGCGGATTCAGCATCGGTCTTTGATTTGAGCCGAAAAGTCTCTGGTTCAATTCCTGGTCAGGGAACATGCCTGGGTTGTGGGCCAGGTCCCCAACTATGGGCTTGCAAGAGGCAACCAGTTGATGTATCTCCCACACATTGATGTTTCTCTCCCTCTCTTTCTCCCTCCCTCCCCCTCTCTAAAAATAAATAAATAAGATCTTTAAAATAATAAAAAATAATAAAAAATAAAAATAAAATATCCCCAACAGTCAACTGTAATATGATACCTTACATCTAGAAGGAGAACAGATTGATTCCATCTCAAGGATTCCAAAACAATCCCCATAAATCGCTCATCAGTACTTCTGAGTGATTCAAGACACATAATTGCTCAGATAATCTTGCCCAGAGTTGGAGTGGGTTTTAAATGCCTCCCACAATCTTTTCCAGTGCGTTCTAATTCTTCCCTTCTGAATTGGGATGCAAACAGCATACCTAAGATCACGATGCAATTTTTTAGTCATCTATCCCCAGCTATTTTCATAAACTTCTTTGTTATTTGAAAACTACACACAGAAGAGAGCCAAAATTTCATTTTAAATAGAAATCCTTCTGCAAATGTTTTCTGTGGGACACTTCAGCACAGCATATCTGATTTGAAAATTGTCATTCCGTCTGCCTATTAGGGGTACTTTGTTAGCTGCTTGAACAAACGCCTATCAATTCTCTTTTCAGGCCATCTCTCGAGAAGAGCTTCTCATGCACCTGCTGGAGTGCGATGTTATTATCTATAACATCACTGAGAACCCAGAGCAAGTGGAAGAAGCCATCTGGGCAGTCTCCGGTCAGTGAGGGGACCCTTTTATCTCTGGGGACACCACTTTTGTGTAATTTGCTTTACTTAAGAGGCATCCAATGAACACTCAGCAAATTAGGACCATTAGCAGAAATGACCTGAGCATGACCTAAAACACAGATTGAAACCAGGCTGGTAGATATGCCTGGGAACAGGGTTAAAAGAGAAACAGACCCTTGGCTGGCATGGCTCAGCTGGTTGGAGCATTGTGCTGTGAAGCAAAAGGTTGCCAGTTTGATTCCCAGTCAGGGCACATGCCTGGGTTGCGGGTTCAATTCTGGATGGGGTGCATATGAGAGGCAACCAATCGATGTTTCTCTCTCACATTGGTATTTCCCTCCCTCTCTTTCTTCCTCCCTTCCCCTCTCTCTGAAATCAATAAGCAAGTCCACAGTTGAGGATTTAAAAAAAGATCAACAGAAACATATTAAAAATTTTAAGAGTGTTTTTGAGCAAAAAATCAATTCAAATTAGATAGGGCCAAACGGGCAGTGGTTAGGAGCATGCCGTCAACTAGAGCTAGGGGAAAGGCTTTTGTAGAGAAAAGCCGGAAGCAAAGCAAAGCAATGATTTGATTGGCTGTAGCTCAAGCAGTTACCTTATTTGGAAGAGCCTAGCTGGCTCTTTGTGATTGGTTGACCTTATGTTTTGATTTCTCAACCTTGAGCCATTTGCTGGCTTAGGGCTGCTTTACTGAAGCAGGCTGCAAAGATGTCAGAACCGCCCCAGTCTAATGGGCCTCCTTGTTTAATTATTTTAACAAAATATTCTATTCCGAAGAATAGAATATTTTTAATCATTAAAAGAAACGAAATATTAACTTCCAAAACGTGACCTTTATTCATTCTTCGGGCACTGCTTAAGGAGGAGTGGTTGAACATATCAGGCAGATAAAAAAACAAATAAGAAAAAGAGGGTCCCCCCGCCCCAGGCACTTGGAGACCTACAAGGGCGCTAAGTCGCATGGGAGGAACTTGAACCAGGGTAGAGAATGGCTTCCTCACAAGAGAGTTATCGCAGGAGAGATGGGACTTTGAGAGCAGAGGAATTATGTCTAACTATGAGGATTCCACGAATGTCCGTGACAGCAAGAGTCCTGGAGGTCTGTGGGAGATACCTGCAGTTCTCAAAGGCTTAGAAAAAGGTGATGAACTCTAAGGGCCTCAAGTCTGAGGGGATGAAGTGACGTTTAGCAATTTGGGGCTTTGTAACCCATCTCCTCATTGAGTCAGGAGCTCAGAAGAAAGTATATCAGCTTATCTGAGTCGTTATTCTAAACAAAGCCAAGAAACATACAGCACCTGACTTTTCAATACTTTTGACGCTGCATTACCTTTGTTTTAGGCAGTTTCAATCAGGGGTCAGCAAACTTCTTCCGTGAAGGACCAGAGAGTGGATATTTTTGGCTTCCCGAGCCCAGTGCTCTGCCATTATGCCCAGAGCAAAGCCGAAGACAATATGTAAATGAACGGTCTGGTTCCCCCAAAAAAATGGTTTTAAAAAGCAGGCAGTACCTTTGCCAACCCCTGAATAATATCAACAGCAAAGCTGTATTTTGGCTTAAATTAGAGAAATGGGTGAATAGCGCCTCAGGAACGGTGGTGCCTGTTTGGGGAAATCGTGATGGAAAAGTGCGCGCTGTGGGTACATGGGACTCCGGGGGTGGGGGGGGACTGGAATGGTTGATTGCTCGTTTATAACTTTGGGCCTAAATTTCATTCAATAAGCTGCAAATCAAACACACGAACATAGCATCATCTTCTGCGACAGAGATTTTGTAAGCCTGCTTTGTGCATTTTGTCCCATTGCAAATATTTACAGATGATGGATAATTGCACCTTCTGAAATAATTGCACCGCCCAAAATAATAATCAGAGCTAATGCTTACTGCATTCTTATTTTGTGCCAGGCTTTTGGAAATTGATTTTTTCTGTATAATGTGCACTTGCAATTTTCTTAAAATTTTTAATATTTTTTTTCCAAAATAAAACCTGGACAGGTTTTGAAAATTAAAAAGCATAGCAGGGCTTAGAATAAAAAGCAATAATTCCCTATGTTTTCTTTCCATCCCATCTCTACTCCCCAAAGGAACCTCATGTAACCCACTTGTTCCTTGTAATCCATACAAATGCCTGCACTGGTGTCTTCTGATTGTGAATCTCAGACGTTAACCGCTGACTTCCTGCTATGACAAACGACCTTCAGACTCTCATAGGACCCCCTCTCCCCCACCCAGTTCCCCTCAAAGGAATGTTATTGATTCTCAGACTTGGATAACTGCATTTCGTTTTATGAACTTAAAAATGTAGAGTATGTTTTACTGCTTCCTTCTCTATTCTAATAAAGAGCTTTATATAATTAAGAAAATGTTACACCTCCAGTGGGTGGAAAGGTTTTAACTGTAACTGCACTTTAGTCAGAGGCCCTTGGTTTGGCATCGGGGTTTCCTGGGTGGCATGGGGTTGGTGGGGCTGTGGAGAAGGGGGCGGGGGGACTTTGTCATTTTACCTAAAGCACATTGTTAGATTTGGGGGTTCTGTTTAGCTTTGGTTTTGCAACGGATATGTATTACTTCTTAATCATGTTTTATTAAATTATTTTAGCATGTTTTAATATACAAGAATTCCCCTATCTTGCCTTTCAGATACTATCAAAGGAAGGTAAAATAATATAGGGGAAGGGAAGAAAGTACTAGAAAGGAGAGAAAACATCTGCGGATACAGATAAAATGTGCTTGTCTGCAAGTGAGCAAGCAGATCATTTTTGACCCATTAAAATTATAAATAAAGAGGATAACCCAGTTAGAGGGCCGCTAACCTGAGCCAACATTCACAAAGTAGGCCACTCTGAAACAGCGCAGGGGGAAGGGCACAATTAAACCGAAGAGGCCACCTTTGTTAATAGAACAGAGATAGAAGCTAAAATTAACACTTGAGCTGGGATCCACGCGTGCTTGGAGACTTAATGTGCTGTCTCGTCTTGCAGCCGGAGCCCACGCATTTCTTTGGCTCAGGATATCCGCATGTCGCTGTCTGGCTTCTCGTTTAAGGAATCAGCTCATGAGACTAAAAATGTACCACAACTAACTGAGTCACTTGGATCCTCTGACCGTTTAATCAGCCCTCCCTTCAGATTTTTTTTCTGGAATTTTATATGTCACGAAGGATATTTGAGTGGAATCACATGCCTAAAGCACTCGGGGAGAGGCGATGCTCAGATGTGCGGCCAGCCCTCCGGGGAAGGGAAAACCCTGCGGAAATTAGACGCTTACTCTTCCGCCGGCACTGCCCTACATTCGGATCCCGACAAGTTGTTCCTAAATGAGCACGCCCGCCTTACCAGGCCCCCAACGCCGCGCACAGTGGGAAGCATGGGCACACCCCAGATTACTGCCTTCCACACCTGTTTAGGCTGCGTCTGGCTGCTTTGTGTGAGTTCCTGCGAGGGCCTTGCCTTGTGCTCTGGGGCGCCCCCTACCACCCCCTTGCAGCGGGTCCTGCAGCACCGTAGGGAGAGCGCAGGCCTGGCCGCCTGGACTGGGCTCTCCGCCCCACCCCGTCCTTCCGAGACTCTGGGCACGCTGTACCTCAGTTCCCTCACCTGTGAACCAGAGATCAGAGTAGTGCCTATCTGATAACGGTGAGAGTCCAACAACGCCCATGAACCGTGCCCATCCACGTCTGCCGTGGTCGTTACCGTCACGGGCCCACACGCAGGGGAAAGCGCACAGCTGCAGGCCTGAAGCGGGTCGGGAGCTCGCCTTTCAGCTGGTTTCAGCTGGGCGCAGAAGAGGTCGGGCGGCTGGAGGGAGAGCGCCAGCCACGGCGATGGGGACTGGCAGTGAGGCATCAGAGGCTTCGCCGACCTGGCGTTAGGCTGCTCCCGGCAAGAGGACTAACTCCAAGGGCAGCTAACAGTACCCATGGCTTCGAAAACGCGCTCTGCGTGGATCCCAGTAACCGCTCGCTTTTTGGCCCTACAGCACTGAACGAGGAAGTCGGCCACTTTGAGAAGCGGAAGGTGTTTATTTTAGTTTCCACGGTGATGACCTGGGCGCGAACCAAACCCCTGGACCCCGTAAGTAGTGCCACTGGCTTGTCCCTGGTAATCCATGCAGGGAGAACTTTCTACAGCGAACCCAGCATTCTTGCACTCCCGAACCTGACCTCGTCGGAAGCACTCAGCAGAGCTTGCTGGCTCCCCAAGCTCTCTCCCTTCTAAGGGGCCGGCCCTATTGCTGGCTTATTTATCACTTGTACTTTTTATTTTAAATGTATTGAAAGAGCGCTCTTTTAGACTTATTCAGGCCTATATTTTGGTCACGTATTTTCTTGTGCATACATTAAAGGGACAATAGAAGCAAAGTACAGCCGCTATGGCGTTGCCCCCAGAACTTCTTCCTAATCAGAGCCCAGCTCCTCCGAGCCACACCTGCCTCCTGTCTCCATGCAACTTGGCATGGAGCTGAGTCACGTCTCTAACTGTGGGCACTTCCCTTTTCTGTGAAGCACATGGTTACTCGCAAGAAAATGTGGGCTTCGCGTCATTCCTTACCAACGTCACACTTACCCTTGCTGCTCTGCACCTTTGGGCCCGTGAACCAGCTTGGACTGCAGCACGGAATCCCAGCAAATCTTTTCAAAGATGTTTGAAAAGGCAGTTAGAGCAACGTGTGCAGGACCTAAGTCAGGGGTGTCAGACTCTTTTTCACGGGGGGGCCACATCAGCCTCACAGTTGCTTTCAATGGGCGGAACTAATCTGAGCACTGTATAAACGTAACTAGTCCTTAATGGTTGAAAAGGAGTTGAAATTACATTTGGCCCTTTGAAGGCAACCACGAGGCTGATGTGGCCCCCGGTGAAGATGAGTCTGACACCCCTGACCTAAGTGACTTGGAAGGGACAACGATATGGACACTCATTGCCACGGTCACCGGGGCACCAGCAAGGACAGCGTCAATGCTTCCTTGCTGACTGCAACTGTGTAATAAGCCACTGATTACGAGACATTTAATTTCAGAGGGGTTAACCTGGGGGACGTGCACGTGTTAGAATCAGTGGAATACGTTACTCATCACAAGAAAATATTTAGGCATTTATCACATTCCTTGTGTCAAACAACATTGGTTTGTTTCATTCTCTCCCCCTTGGTGGATCAGGAAATCCTGTGGGCAGGGGCCAGGTTTCACGTTCTGTGCTCATCAGGTTCAATCACCTGCTCCATTTGGTTGCCATAATCTCCAGGGGCAGGCCCGTCATTTTATTTCTGTTATGGTTCCTCCCCTCAGAGTATCCAGTGAGGTGTCTGCTACCTCACCATCATTGATCACTTGACTAGGCCTGATTGCTTGTCCCCAGTTATAAACCAACTCACACTGACTTTAGAAAGATGGGAACTTAATGACTCACGTGACTGGGAAGTCCAATGATGGGCTTCAGGCACAGCTGCATCTAGGGGCCTCAACAGTGTCCTCAGAGCCTGCCCACTCAATTTCTTTCTTCCATTGCCCTTTTCTGCTCTGTGTGGGCTTCATTCTCAGGTTAGCTCTCCCCTCCACCTCCCCGCAAGGAGCTCCCAGGCTTATATCCCTAGAACCTTCATTCTCTTTTCCACTTCAGCCCTGTTCCCTCCCGGATCTGCACTGTGCTTTGTGTCCATGTCTTAAGTTGCAAGCCGAACTCTGAACAGGTTACTGTGGCCCGGGGAATGAAGAGCCCTGATTGGTGAGACCGGCGATCACATACCCACTTCTAGGCGAAGGGATGGTCAGCCCCCTAAGCTGAATGGGCTGAGCGTGGAGAAGAGGTGCTTCCCTCCCCAAAACATGGGGAGGTGGCACCTGGACTGGCTCCCATGTCCCAGCACAGCCACAGCCTCTCACTGTGGTTTTAATCTGCATTTCCCTACTGGCTCACGATGATTTTAAATCAGGTTTATGAAAGTGCAAATTATTGTATTTTGCTGTGTATAATACACACATTTTTGCCCAAATTTCTGAGGGAAAAATAAGGATTCACATTATACATGGGTACAATGATTACATACCATGGGCATTGTAATGGGTATGATAATCCCATGTATAATGCACACAAAATGTTGGTGCACATTATACATGGCAAAATACGGTAAATACAGTAAAGTTAGCCCTTCTTACTGTATAGTTCTACAAGCTTTGACAAATGCATCCGGTTATGTAGCCATGAAAGTCAAGATTTCCATCACAGAACATCGCCATCCCCAAGATTCTCTACCTCACACCCCACAAAAAAAGTCAGCTCCAGATGGATCACATATTCAAAAGTAAAAAAGCAAAACTTTAAAAAGAATTATAGAACTTACAGGAAGGATTTCTTTAACAAGATCCAATAACACAAATTATTTTTTAAAAGATTGATGAATTCAATTGCAATAAAACTGATGAAGCATTTATGGATGAAATGATACTAGTCTGAGACTTCAAAAAATCTAAGGGGGAGGGAATTGTAAATGGCATTGTACTTTTAATTTTTTGTGTTCACATGCTCATTGCTAGTATATAGAAATGAAATTGATTTTTGCATGTTTAAAAACAAAAACAGAAAACATCCAAGGGCGGGGGGGAATAATCCAAGGGAATGAGCGGCAGCTGGAGTGTGGGGGAAGGGGGTTTGCCCTGCAGAAACCTGCGTCGAATCACGTGGAAACCTCTTGGGAACGCAGATTGGGGGACAGTCTGTCAAATTAGTGGTCTGTATGCCTTAAAAAGGTCAACAAAAGACAAAGAAAGTTTGAAACCCGGTTCCAGATAAAGAAGACTGAAGAGACGAGACAACACATGACCCCGAGCCAGACCCACTGCCGAGGGAGACCGTGCTATAAAGACATCACTGGAACAGGTGACAGACCTGGAGCACGGGCCGTAGCTTAGATAAAATCATCACATCACATCAAATTTCCTGACGTTCCCAAGTGGACTAGTTACGTAGGGGAATGTCCTTAGCAAACACACATACACCGATTAAAGAGGAAAGGGGCCTGAATGTATGCCACCTATTCTCAAATGGCTCAGAAACAAATACATGTGTGTACCGTTGGGGAAATACAATTAACAACGAAATCTTCACCCATCCATCAAATCTCTCCACGAGGTAGCGGAGAAAGGAAGCAGCTTTGTTATGGACTAAGCATCAGACCGGATGCCATGCTCAGCACAAGCCGTCCACAGAGAGCTGGAAAGGATAGAACCTGTGACATACATGTTTCATGATAAATGATAATGAGTTCTCAATACGAGGGCTTGAGGGAACCCTCTGTCACACATACCGAGGTCCGGCCTAGATGCTTCACCTGGTAATTCAAGGAGCCATCTCTGTGAGCGAATTGGCTTTATCCAGAGGAAAAGCCAAGGGTGTGGCAAATCTCAGAAGACGGGTGCTGGGCAGCCAGTCACAGGGAACAGGAAGGTCGTCTGGGCAGGCCAGCCACCACGTCCTGTTCGCCAGGACTAGGGAGATGCCCGGGCAAGTCCACCCCGAAGGCAGCGTGGGACACATGTGTTTCCAGACACCGCGTGAGTGGGATGGCCAAATGTAGCACATGAAAACACAGGCCACCCGGCTGAATTTGAATTCCGGGTAAACAGCAAACAAGTTTTAGCATAAGTATGTCCCATGGGATATTTAAGTCGTACCCCAAATTTGTTTGTTTACCTGAAACTCAAATTTAGCTGGGTGTCCTGTATTTATCTGGCCACCCTACACGTGAGCCACTGGCCATCCCTGAGGTAGCATGTCTTCGTCGAGTGTGGGCTATGGACCCAGGATTAACTTGATCTTCCCAAAGCGAAGGTCAAATTCTCCCCCAGTCTGTCTCCCAGTGGCAGCACTTCAGTTCCTCATCCTCACTCCCTTCCATCCACCAGCCAGTCCATCAGTAAATTCCATTAATTCATCATCCAAAATGTGTCATGAACGCACCTGTTCCCTTTGTATCAGTGGACTACTAACATGGCCGGGTAACTGGTACCTGCCACCACCTCCTCCCAGTCAGTCTCCAAGGAACAGCCTAAGCGATCTTGTTCAGAATTCAGCCCCTGGTGGTGTCCTGCCAAAAACCCTCCAGGGCCTTCTAACACCCTTAGGATCAATCTAAAGTCCTCCCCGCACGGCCCGCAGGCCCTGATAACCCGGCTGTGGCCTACCTCATCCCCCACCAAGTCTCAGTGTGACTCCAGTCGTTGGGGCCCTTCTTCCCATTTTTCACACTGCTGACAATGTGCTGCCTCGGGGCCTGTTTCTTCTGCCTCTCTAATTTCCTGTAAGCCTGGTACTCAAATGCTCTGGCCTGGGTATTGGACTAAGACCAACGTGATAGGATGGAAAGGCTCCTTACCGAACACTATATTTTAAAATATAATAAAACAGGACCCTGTTTGCCCTGGATGGTGTGGTTCAGTGGGTTGAGCACCAGCCTGCAAACCTAAAGGTCACCGGTTCGATTCCCTCTCAGGGCACATGCCTGGGTTGCAGGTCAGATCCCCAGTAGGGGGCAAGCAAGAGGCAGCCAATCGATGTTTCCCTCTTTCTTCTTCCTTTCTCCTCTCTTGGAGGATAAACAAATAAAATCTTTAAAAAACAAAACCCTACCCCAACTAGGACCTCCCAACTGGGACCTCTACATCTGGAGGGATTTGGGGAAATCACTGTACCATGGAACTCATTTATCCTTGCAATTCTCCAGTAGGTTTGAATTCAGGGTCCTGGAGAGACTGAGGGGGATGGACAGCGCAGTGCGCTATGGGGAAATGCACATGCTGGTCATCCCTGTTCTCAGGGAAAACTGACATTTCATCTTATCTGATGAAAGCAGTTTTTAAAGCCCAAGACACAAACTTGCACTTGGTAAGCTCCTCTTTGCACGGGGTCCAGTCGAGGGCAGGGGGCAGTGTAGAAAAGGTGGGGAAATCACAATTTAGATTCGAAACAAAACTGCCTGTACGGCAAGAACTGTTAAGAAATGGGTTACACGATGACTTTATGGGGTCACAGGTCAATCCGGCACCATCGCCACAGAATAAAAGACATTTAAACGTTTAATTTTGTTTAGACTAAGTTTAAATGATAAAATGTGGCTAAAACATTTTCAAGAAAATTAAATCACTACAAAATAAGCAGTCGTTTTTAGAACACTTTGAGCTTCAAGGAACACAGTCAAGCTAGCATCACCGGGCTTAGTTTTTGTAGCTCTAACACATCAAGTGTTTTCTTTCGTAGGATGATTCCGAGGTTCCATTTACCGAAGAGGATTATCGCAGGAGAAAGCACCATCCTCATTTTCTGGACCACATAAATGCTGAAAAAATGGTTCTCAAATTTGGAAAAAATGTAAGTCTGCCATAGTAGAGCGTTCTGGGTAAGAAAAGTTTTTTTTGAGGCAGTGCTCGATGGGAACGGCCAGAACTGTTCCGCCTGCTTTATATACATCCTCTTAACGCCTTAAACATCTGAGTTGGGTTTTCTCGTCCTTAGCACCCATAGATTTCATCTTCAGGCTCACCCCAAGATGCACTGTCCGTAGATCCTGGCCCAGGTTCTGGTCCAGCCCACAAAGTTGAAAGCCTTGTATCAGGTCCCCAGCAGAACTCAAACTCTTACCTGCCACGGAGTCTGTAGGTCCAAAGAGGCAAATAACTCAGAGTTTAAATGGGGGAGCGGGGGGGGGGGGTGCGTGAGGGACCACAGTTTTCCTTTTCCCAGAATCTGTCTTGTTTCTTATCACTCTGAAAAGTGCATGAACCTCATCTTACCCATAAGGAGACAGAGGGCTGCAGAGGTTAAGTAGCCTGTGCAAGGTCACACAGGTGGCATTCGCTGAGCACCAATCTGAGCGCCCCTCGGCCTTGCCTGACCTTGTCCTCACAACACCGGCACTGTAGACAGGCATTGTCAGCCCCGTTTCACGGATGTGGACGCTGTGGGTAAGCGGTGTCAGGTGGTGGGGCTGCGGTTCCAGTCTAGGTCCATCAGCCCGTGGGTGTTGCTTGGAGTTGACCTTGGCACATCCAGGTCACTAATCATGAAGACCTACCGAGAGCTGAGAAGTTCATGTAAATAACAGCAGAAGCTTATTAGTCTTCTGTTGCAGCAAAATTTATCATGTATATGATGAAATTATGTTATTACTCTTGTATCTTATCAAAATGGGTGACCGGAATGTCCTGGCGATAAGTAATAACAGCTAAAACCGAGGGCTTGTAAATGTTTACCAGGCACTGTGCTAAATATTTTACTTATGGTACCTCAATTCTGTGAAATGAGTGCTATTACTATCATTGAACTTACATGGAATTTACATAGATCCCCAAACCCCTAAAGGTTCCATCCACCATCTATCCCCTCTCCCCACTAGCTGAAGATCTGCAGACATGGTACTTAATAATAGTTCTAAGGTGACACCTAGTGGTCTCAGGGGAAATTACATTAGGAACTTGGTCCCTAAATTCAAATTGTCCTTTTTTTTTTTTTTTTTTAAGAGTTTATTTATTTGTCTTTAGCGATAGGGGAGGGAAGGAGAAGCAGAAGAAGAGAAACACTGATGTGCGAGAGATACATCCCATCGATTGGTTGCCTCTCACCTCTCACATGACCCCAACTGGAGGCCTGGCCCACAACCCAGCCATGTGCCCTGATTGGGAATTGAACCAGTGACCTTTCAAGTTCACAGGCCAGTGTTGTCCACTGAGCCACACCAGCCAGGGCTGTTTGTGGTTTTGTTTTTGTTTTGTTTTTAACTTTTGCAATACAAACACTGTGGCTATAAAATATTTGAAGGACACCGCGTGGGATTAGAATTTATAGCCACTTTCCTATCCATTAACTTATGACCTTAGCCAAGTTATTGAACTTTTGGGATTAAAGTAAAAAAATAAAGGGACAAGACTAGATGGTCTAAATTTCTTCCAGTTCCGAATCCTATAGCTATATTATTTTATTAAACACTGGACATGGCCCCCAAATGGGACATCCATGATTTTTTTGTATTTTGGAATTTATTTTAAGTAATACTGAAACACTGGTATCAATACAGTTGTTTCTCTAATAACTGAGCTATTGCCAGTGTTAGGTTTGCCCGCCATGCGGAAGCATCTAAGTTTACAATTTGTCCTTTGAGGCTCCTCCCCCTGAGTGAAGACTAAGGCTCCTCTGTCCTCTGGCCTGATTCTTTCCAGCTGGGACGACTGACGGAGGAGTCGTAGCTAAAATCAGGTATCCTAGGGAGGGACCCAGAAGAATGGCCCGAGTCCACCAGGTGGAGGAACTGCATCGAGTCTGCAGTAGGCGTCCACCCTCCAGGAGGGAGAGGCAAGGGGGAGAGAGGATGGCAGCCACAGGGCGAAGTCCCCGCCACGCATGTGGGCACTGGTGGCATGAGTGACGGTGCGTCCTGCCTGTATCTGTGAATGCCAGGGGGTTTTGTGTAACAGAAAATCCATGATTTCTCCATCGTCGATGTAATTCACTAATTGAGAACACATGATCACACACACAAACTAATTGACGTGAGTGATAGTTTAAAATAGAGACATAGTATCATCTTAATACCTTTTTTGTTATAAAAACATTACATTTGTCCCATGTTCTAAGAGATTCAAAATTTTACTTTAAAAATCTATTATTTTTATCCCCAGCTTTCTTAATCAGTCTTTTCTGAACAATTAATCAGATAAATAAGGTTGACCCGGCCAACTCGGTCATCTCAGGACCCAGCTTCTCATCAGAGAGAGGGAACCTTGGAACTGATCATTTAACCCATGGCTCGGACTCACAGCTGCCTGGATCCGGCTAGGTATGCCCCAGGCACCGCGGCCAAGGCTGACCTCACAGGCACAAACAGAGACAGAGCCGAGGTGGGCTGTGCACGCCTGGGGCCGGCGGTCCCGGGTTCACCGGCCGGGGCTGGGTCTGCAGCAATCACATTTGTATTTCTGTTACAAACACAAGGTGGACTCATTTAGTATTTAGAGGCAAAGAGAAGCTCTAATAATTATACAAATTGCCTAAATAGTTCAGATTTGCCTAACACCAAACCTGTCTTTAAACGAGTCATGCCAATTATTTGTCATATTTTAAAATAAACTTTAGCCCTGGCTGATGTGGCTTAGTGTATTAAGTGCCAGCCTATGAACTGGGAGCCACGGGAGAGCCGAACGAAGCAGGGCTGCCTGGGCCCTCCGGAAGAGGTGCGGGAAGGAAAAGGGCCGGGGCAGGCAGCCGGAGCACACAGGAGTGTCCGAGACAGGGGGCCTTGGAGGCAGGTCCGGGGTTGGCCGGGCTGCCGCTGCCTGTTGTTCTCTTGTTGCAAGCCTCAAGGGGTCCCTCAGAGTTTAGGATGCATGTGCCTGAGGGGGAATCAGAGGGAGGAGGGAAAGGCACAGGTGCTTCCTGGGTGGGAGAGCGCACACTGGGACCTTTGGTGGGAGGGGTTTAACGGCTGGTAGTTTAGGGGAGGTCTCATGCTGATGCACCAGAATCAGAGGCTTAGTCCCTGAACTTCATCTTCCTTGGGTGGGGTTGGCACAAATGGAGCTAGTTGAATTTTTGCTATCTACTCCCCCGCCCCCCCAGGGTCCTTTAAGCCATTTACCCTCAGGTGGGGGAGGAGAAATGCAAACCATTTACACTTCAGTGTCTTGGTTTAGAGACGATGGGCCTGTTCAACTCCATGTCTCAGTCTCCCTGTTCCACTTGCCAAGGAATGGCCCCAGCTTCCTACCACCCTGCTTTAAAACCACAAAAGTATGACTCTCCGGTATTAATGAAGTCTCTTCTCGTTCTTACACGGTCTCGCAAGTTTAACACTAACGCCACCAGTCTGCCATTTAATTTCAAACTCTTCTCCCAGCACAGCCGGACTCGGGCCCAGAGGGACGCAGGGGGAGGGTCCCCCTGCCGCATGCGCTCAGCCGGTTTCTCTTCCTGCCTCCTCCTCAGTCTGCCCCTTCCTCTTGCTCTTCCCGTTCCTTGCTCTATTTCCTGCCTGCTTTTCTTCTTCTTCTTTTCTTCTTCTTCTTCCTCTTCTTCCTCCTCCTCCTCTTCCTCCTCCTCCTCCTCTTCCTCTTCCTCCTCCTCCTCCTCTTCCTCCTCCTCCCCCTTCTTCTTCTTCTTCTTCTTCCTCTTCTTCTCTTCCTCTTCTTCCTCTTCCTCCTTCCTCTTCCTCCTCCTCCTTCCTCCTCCTTCTTTCTTCTTCTTCTTCTTCATCATCATCATCATGTCCTCTTGTTTTCCATTTCTTAAATTTTTTTACCCTTTCAAACATTTATTTTGTGATCTCTGCTCATTTATTTTCTGAAGGCAAGGCAAGTCTGATTTCACTCCTGGCAGACAACTCTCATAAAAATTGTAATTTTGAAACTGGAAAAGCCAGTGTTCATGCTGCCTGTCACCTACCAGACCCAGTAAGCAGAGACAGGGATTGAATCATTATGGGCACTTTATTCAAATGTACAGCGAGTTTGTACCCTAACAGACTATCTTAAATTCCATTTTAAACCGACCCTTTTTATAAAGAAAAGAGTAGGTAAGGGTATCGGAATTCAGGGGAAAAGGTAATCAGATGAAAAGCTGCAGCATTCTTCCCTCTGTGCCCTGCGCGGTGGGCATGTCCCCCTGGAGCACAATGGCTCAGATACCATCTCCATTGCTTGCAACCCTCCTGGGTCACAAAGGGGGAACTGCTTGTGGTCTCAGGGAGTCAGGGTGGGTCCCCCCTTCAGTTCCTGGAACAACAGCTTTTCACATACATTGATTACTAAGTTGATTAGCTATTACTTGAAACTAAAATTTTTCCAACATTTGAGTGCCCCATCGATTTTGGTTTATGAGTTCATCTTTAGCAGGTTTTTTTTTTTTAATTACTAAAAAATGTAATCAAAAGTTTCTCTTAATAAGCATTTATGTTCTTGTGATTTATAAAACTCCAATTTAGCCCTGGCTGGTGAGGCTCAGCGGATTGAGTGCCAGCCTGTGAATCAAAGGGTCCCTGGTTAGTTTCCCAATATGCCTGGGTTTTGAGCCAGGTCCCCCAGTAGGGCACCTACGAGAGGCAACCACACACTGATGTTTCTCTCCCCCTCTTTCTCACTCCCTCCTCCTCTCTAAAAATAAATAAATAAAATCTTTTTTAAAACCTCCAATTTAAAAATAATCCTGGGGTTTTACATAGACTTTATTTTTTGTGGCATGTCTTTAAATTGTCAGCATCCATTTCTGTGTAACTCATCATCACCCCTAAAGACTTCAGGTAAGTGAGTTCTTAGGAAACAGTGGGCTAATGCAAAGTCTGTCTGTCTCTCAAAAGTGCTGCTATAAATGTCTCACGGAAGTGGATGAATCGGGCACCTTCCTGATCCACTGTGGTCACTGTGAAACAGGAACCCCCACCGAGACCACAGCTCACAGTTTAACTGGCATGACCGTCAATGCTGTGCCCTCAATGCCATCTGTTACCTCGAGGTCCCCACCCTTGCCCCAGCTGGTGTCCCCTTCACTGGGGCTTCAAAGGACAGGAAGTAGGGTGGGGTTTGTATTTGCCTCTGTGGAAAATGCCCAAGGTATCTCCCTGCCTAAAATGCTTGTTATGTTCATTTCCTGGCTCTGGGATCCCTGGATTAAGCAGGTAATCTAAATTTGAAAGACAAACCTTTGAGAAGTACAAGGCCAAATTTAGAATTCCTTCCAAGATCTTGGTTGGGTTTGACGCGTTTCCTTGTTTCTTCCTGCTGACGCAGGGTGGATTTTTCTTCTAACTTCACTCTGTTGCTGTGGTTGAGCCCTTCCTTAGTGCGGTCCAACTCCTAACCTCACCAGATCAAATGCTTTGTGTCCGCCACCCTCGTGGATTTAAACATTCACTCTTAGCCCTGGCTGGGTGGTTCAGTTGGTTGGAACGTCATCCTGTACACCATGTCAACTAAGAAACGCCCAAACCTATATGAATTTTTATGAGTTTAGCCCTGGCTGATGCAGCTCAGTGGACTGAGTGCCAACATACAAACCAAAGGGTTGCTGGTTCGATTCCCAGTCAGGGCACATGCCTGAGTTACAGGCCAGGTCCCCCGTAGGGAGCACATGAGAGGCAACCACACATTGATGTTTCTCTCCCTTTCTCCCTCCCTTCCCCTCTCTCTAAAAATAAATAAATAAAATCTCTAAAAGAAAAAATTTAAAAAAATTTAGGAGTTTACTTGAGCCAAACTTGACAATTGCTGAAAGCAAAACCTCAACAGATTGAAAATATGCTCCTGAAAATGGCAGTTTTACACCTTCTTTTATACATTGCAATAAAAAAAAGAAGCTGTAAATGGATTGCATGAAATCCACTGGTGATATATTAGGGAGGTGGGAGAAAGCAAAGGAGGGGGGGGACCTCTGGCACTGGAATAAAAAGAAAAATGAAAGACACACACTTCTTTTACACAGGTGGGCACAGGGTAGTTAACAGTAAACAATGAACACGGTGACAATGACAATGAGGGGACTTGTGGTCTCCCAGTGCCGTACCTGTGCTTTGAGGTGTCCTGAAAAGGGAAATTGGACCTTCCAAAGTATGTTATGATAGATGCGAAAAAACAACGGACGGGTTCAGGTAAGGTAAGGATTGACTTTGGTCAGGGAAGATTCTAGCCTAGGACATCGAAACCGGAAAAGCCAGTGTTCGTGCTGCCTGTCGCCTACCAGACCCGGTAAGCAGAGACAGGGATTGAAACTTGACTGACACTTTATTCAGGTGGTCAGTGATCTGAGAAGACGGTGGGTTTGTACCCTAACAGACCATCTTGAATTCCGTTTTAAACCGACCCTTTTTATAAAGAAAAGAGTAGGTAAGGGGATCAGAATTCAGGGGAAAAGGTAATCAGATGAAAAGCTGCAGCATTCTTCCCTCTGTGCCCTGGGCGGTGGGCATGTCCCCCTGGAGCACAATGACTCAGATACCATCTCCATTGCTTGCAGCCCTCCTGGGTCACAAAGGGGGAACTGCTTGTGGTCTCAGGGAGTCAGGGTGGGTCCCACCTTCAGTTCCTGGAACAACAGCTGTTTTCATACATTGATTACTAAGCTTATTAGCTATTACCTGAAACTAAAATGTTTCCAACATGGGAGTCCGCCATCAACATGACCGCCCTTCACGACCTGCTTTTATTTAAAGGTTTTCACTTTCAGCCCATCCTATGTGGTTACTTTAAGGCTCCGAGTTTGTAAGGCCATCGTGCAGGCCTCTCCTGAGCTTGTCAGGCTTAGTACGTGGCCCCTTTTCATCCAGAACCGAAACTTTGTGGGTGTGATCCCCAGTCAGGGCACACACCTAGGTTGTGGGTTTGATCCCGGTCAGGGTACATACAGGAGGCAACAGCTCAAAGTTTCTCTCACATTGCTTGCTTGATCTCTCGATCTCGATCTCTCTCTCTCTCTCTAATCACTAACCATATCCTCAAGGAAGGGATTTTGTTAATTCACACAAATTAAGAAACCAGCAGCCCCCCAGGCTGCCACACTGTCGGCTCTCAGCCCGTGTCTCTCTTTTTGGCCCTGAGGGAGATCTCTCATATTCTTCAGAAGCTCCCATACTTAGAAGGCACAAGTGGCATTTCATTTGGCATTTCCAGGGGTTCATAGTGGTATAACAAAGTGAAATACTCCGTCTCTCTGACTCCATCTGCTCAGGCCTGCGCTGTCCCCACAGCCCTCGGGCCAATACCATCAGCTTAGTCCTGCATACAGACACGCTAAGCATTACAGGAATTCTGCTGGCTTGCGGAGATAAGGGAAGCGCACGTCGTTGGTCAAGGATTTGCAGGAACCAGGCTCACATCAACTAGCACAGTCTTCCTTGGACCTCTGATGGCACCCAGATGTCTTCAGTGGTCAGTTACGTCTTGCCCCTTCCATTTCCACTTCCCCTTCTGTTGACAGAAGAGAAGCCTGAACTCTGTACTTTCTTGAGATGCATGCAAGGTACCCTTAGGGCTCCCATCTTCTCAGCTGGCACTTCCTCAAACAATAAGCCTTTCCTTACTCCATACTCAGGCCTTTCGAAGTGTCCGGCACACCAACGCTGGACAGGTGACAGTAGGCGTCAACGTAAGAATGTCCAAATGTGTAGAGAATTGTTATGAGTTGATTTGAGTCAAGCTGACAACAGTTGCAGGGAGACAAGATTTCTTTTCTTTTCTTTTTTTTTTTTTTTCATAAAGGAAAGGAGTCTTTATTTAAAAGCCGGGAAACAAAGGTCTTAAGTGCTTCCAAGAACAACAGTTTGCAGTTTCTTTAGGCATTTGAAATTAAGGAGGGAACGGAAAGCAGATGACTTGAAGGTGGGAGAAAACAAAGCAAAGGGACCGAATTACAACACAGTTAACAAGATTACGTACTTTCTGGGGGATGGTTAGGCTTCTTTCAAAGGTGTGTTAACCTAGATGCACAGAAACAATGGAGGGCTGGCTTAAGGGAAAGATAAGCCTTTTCCTAAGAAAGTTTTATTCCTAAGGATGTGACTACCTGCCCTGACCTGTTCACTTAGGAATTTATGATCAGATCACCCTGTGAGGTTACTTTCTGTAGAACCCCTTTTTCATCCACATAGGAAAAGTTTTAGATTTTTTTTTTAACCTCCTGCATCACCTGAAGCAGAAGAAGGGAACTCTATTTCCCTGATAAAGGTTCCAGACCCAATTCCAAATCGGATGGGGGAGGGGTAGGTTTGCCCACACTACCAAGCAATTACCATGTACTACCTGGGTGTCTTGCCATTCAAATCAATTCTGACACCATCTACCCAGAGATAGAATCAGATGCCACAGATGACGGGCTCAGTCCCACACGACTGCTCCCCGATACCAGAGACAAGCCCAGGCAACAAACCTGGGCTTCCAACCAACCCCAGCAGATCAGAGGTCCCAATGAGCACACTCTCCCCTTAGGTCCGATTTATCTCCTAGACGGGCTCTCAGAACCCAGAGAAACACTCACTCAGTAGATCATTGGCGGTATTATAAAAAGATGTCATTCAGGAACAGCCAGAGGGAAGCCATGGGCAGGGCAGGGTGTGGGGAGGGTGAAGAGTGCCCTCTCCGAGCGCCACTCTCCCAGTCTCCAGGCGTTCACCAGCCTCCAGCCCGAAGGCTTTTCAAACCCTTTTGGAAATTTTCTGTTGCCACATTAGCCAGTACATTCAGGAACAGCCAGGGAACTGGGTTAGCCTGCACCTTGCCATTGCCTAGCGTATCCGCTGGTCCAGATGGCGAGGGGTATGGACCTACTACAGTGACGCTGTTCCTCCCCAGAAACCTCGCTCAGCCCTCCCAGTGCCCTGGGCGCAGGGGGTTCCTGCCTCAACCTCCCCCTGCCCAAGTGGAGGACGGTGTTCACTCTTCCCTTACATTCTCACCTTACAAAACCTAATCACAGTGGTGATGGGGGATGTCTTTGTCGATCTCTCTGCTTCTGATGCTATTAATGAGCAAGAAGAGAGTCCAGTCACGCGCACATGTACTCACAAACGACTCTCTCTCGGGTAAGATTAAGTTTCCAGTCAAACTAACCAGGGAGAAGAAAATCTGATCCAAAGTGGGGCAGCCTGTGGTGGCCTGTGAGTCAAATATTTAACGGGACCTACCCAGACCTCCAGGGGTCCTTGCCCCGTTTACACTGGGACCTTGCATCAGTGATCCAGAAAGAACTGCACCAACAATTACACAGGTGTCTCCACTTTTTTAAACTAAGTACCATGAAAGCCGCATGGTGACTGGATTATTGGGAAGGAGGGCATTCAAATAAGAAGAACCAGTGCCCAGGTATCACTAAGCACTGTCTCTGCCTGAAGCTTTTCGACCTGCAAAAAGCCTGTTTCCCCACAGTGAGGCTGCTAGTACCGTGATGACTTTTAAAAATGGTTAAATATGGAGGCAAATTCTCCCAGGGCCCAAATTACGTCTCCTGGAGGAAGTAAACGTTCCGCAACAATTACAATCCTTGTACTAAGGTTCACTGCCAAACTCTGGTTTTGTGTGTGTCCACCTCCCCTGTCAGGTAATTAAAGATCACTGTGGAAGGACTAATTTGTGTATCTCCCTTTTCCCTAGGTGCCCAACACTGTACTTAGAGGTGTTAAGTCTTCACAAATAATAAACTCTGGCTTTCATTTAATTAAGAGTGATAATTAAGTTCTAATAGCGGTCGGAGGCATTCCTGAGTAGCGTGGAGTGGTGTTGAGAAAGGATTCCACTTCTATCTTAAACAATAGCTTAGTAGCTGAAAGAGATCATGAGACTCCCTAAGGTGCTCATTTTTAACCGCTAAAATAACCTGGTGCAATATGATTAATAATATTGTACTTAGGGATATTTTTCCTGTATTCTACCTAACAGGTCAAAAAATTCACGACTTACGTAGTTGCTGCTGGACTTCAGTATGGAGTGGAAGGGGGCATCTTACACTTTTTTTTGAAGGTATGACTTCTCAATGACTATGAGGATTTTTTCCTGTTGTTTTCCAGTAACGTTATGCAATTCGAAGATATTTTTGATGGCTTTCTGCTGGCAGCTACGCCTGCACAGTAGCAGAGAGTTCAGGGCGTCAACTGTAACCCCCCCCCCCCCCAGTTTTCTCTCTCATCGTTAACGCCTTCAGTAGCCTCTCTCAGGGTAAGAAAGACAAAGATGGGTCTCCTCTCATTCAAAAACGTCATGCCTGCGTAAGCACTTTCTTCCTACCCAGGTGACATGCAGAGGACTACTAAAGACAGCTGAGGAGGGTGTAGATTACTTGAAAAGTATTTCAGCTCTGGAGTTACACTATATTTATCTTAAAGGACTGGATACATCTCACCAGAATTGATTCACCAAACAGCTCTTTGGTGCTTCATCCGCATCAGACAGGCAGATCCCTTGGGTGCCTCTGACTATAGCTCAGTAATACGAGACCAGTAATAATCCTGTGCCTGTAACGGAGAAAATATGCTTTTGCTTCTCTCTCTTCTAGTTAGCTTGGCTGGGTGAGGTTCCCGCATTACCAGTGTTTGGGGATGGATCAAATGTAATTCCAACAATTCACGTCCTTGATCTCGCAGGGTAAGTATTCTCCCAGAGGTACCACTTCCCTGAAACTCACTGAGGGATGTGTGTGTTTGTAAGTGAACACACGTTGAGCACTCACCAATTGCTAAGACCCTGCCTGTGTCATTGTGTTTATTCTTCATAACAAACCAACCCAGAAGGTACCGTGATTCTCTCCATTTCCCATCTGATGAAATAGCATCCACCACCTAAAAGCTCCACACTTCTGAGGACACATTCCGGTTCACCTTTCAAAGACTTTATCAGCAGAATAGCATGTCTTCCAATTCTAGGAAAGAAGGAACTTGTTACGTGCATTCCAGGGACCCAGTGTTCTTATTCTTTTGCCCCAGGTGACATTGGTATGTCCAGCCCACCAATTTAAATTCCAGAAATCAGATAGCGAACTCTAAAGCTGAAGTGGGTTTCCAGGGCAACCGTAGGTAACACTAATACATGTTTTTCCTGCTCACCGAGTATCCCAACTCTGTGATCCCAACAGGCCCAGAGATCCCCTCCTCCTCTGCGCATCCCGACTTAAAATGCGAGTCAAAGGATGGTTCGCTTCATTTGTGGTTCACTGTTTCTATATTTCTGGTTCCAGGGGGCTTTATTTTACCAACCCTTCTGCTCATCCTCCCCCACAAACCCCCACCGAGTTTCAGCTCTTCCCTGAGATTCTGGCTTCTAGATTCCACTCTTCTCTCTTCCAGTGGGCACTAGTAAACTGATCACAATCCCTGGCAGACGTGCAGATATACTGGGGAGAAAGTAAAGCTTGTACTTTACAACCCTGCCTCCCCTGCATGGGTCTCTTCCAAGGCCCCAAACTTAAACTTTATTATTTTTTCTTAAGGAAGGATCCCCTGAATTGTATAAGCTTCAGGCTCCATCCAAAACCCAGATCAACTTCAGCCAGCATTTACCTTGACATGGAAGGGCTGAAAGTGTCCTTCTTTTCTGCATTTTTGCATCATGACATTATCAGCTTTCAAAGATGTGAAGGAATATTTTCCATTATTAAGACAAAATACTTAACATCCATCCTTAACATCTTCCAAACAGATAAATTAGCGAGTTAAATTACTTTCATTACAGAAGGACTCGGTAGCATTCCTCCGACCAATTTCTTCTAAGATTGCCAAATATTTAACAAGGAAGAAACTAAAGAATGACATGTTGAGAAATGAATATAAAAATATGAAACGGGCATTTAGATGTATGCCTTTGTTTTATTTTTATTTTACTAAAAAAAAGTGTAAATGGAGATAGAATCGACAGCCTTGTGTTGGACCTGAAGTCCGTGCTGTTTCCCCCTGGGACTCTTTCATTTTTGCTCAAACCCTTGCTCTGCCTCCCCCCAGCTGTGTGAACCTGGGAGCGTTCCTTAACCGCTCTGTGTCCGAGTTTCTCATTTGTGAGATGAGGGCAGTAACCATAGTGCCTACCTGGTCAGAGCGTTCCGGGGGTAACGTCTGTTGGCAGTCGATACTAATCCAGGGTAGAAGATCTTAGGCCCAGACCCTAGAGCTGGGAGACTCCCTTCCGAAAGCACCCGCTTCTCTGGGTCTGCGTCTGCCCGTGAAACCCCGCCCACAAATGCGGCGTGACGTCAACGGGCGCTGAGTGGGCAGACTTCTTCGTAAACTGCGGACCTGTGGGATCTCGTATCCTCTGAAGTGCCGGTCCTGCTTCAAATCCTGTAGCCCTTCAGCCGGAGAAATGTCACTTAACTCTTTACCAGCGTCCCCTCCTGTAGTGCAGCCCGTCATCCTAACGGTGATATTGTTGGAAGTGAAGCGACATAATTTCCTAACACACCGAACACCACGGTGGTGCCAGGCACACGGTGGGGGGAGGGGTGGGGTCCGCGGATTCCGGTTTTCTGCATCGCTTTTGCTTTTTCCCGGTGACACTCCCCGTTGGTCCACAGAGTGATACAAAACCTAATAGACCATATGCCGAAGGCTCATTACCTAGTTGCTGTGGACGAGTCTGTCCAGACCCTGGAGGACCTAGTCAAGGTACAGCCATTTTATCCCGTACTTGATAGCATTTCTTAAATCGTTTTACCCCTGAAGTATAGTTATAAGATCGGGTGTGCTGACAGGGGTTGGGGCTGGGACTCCTAAAGTACTGGGCTGGCCAAAAAGTCCCTATGGTTTTTTCCGTAAAATGAAAGCCAACGTTATTCCTTTTCACCAATAACTTTATTGATTTGCATATTTTGAGTATGTCAGCTATCTCCCGCTACTGGCTTCTAGTGGGTAGAGCTAAACTACCATCTTACGCAGCTTCCAATGCTTAAGACAGCGCTACAGCAAAGAACTATTTGGCCAAAATGTCAGTAGTACCAAGAAACTTCGCAAACCACTTTTAACACGTTCCATCAGTTACAGAGCCTTCTCGATGCACTGCACAAATCATTTTTGGCTTTGTTTATACCTTTATTAAGAAAAATAAAGCATAATATGCCAAAAATGTTGCACATCTTCTTCCATCTTCAATACTAAAATGGCTGTACAAAAATTCACCGATTTTGATCATTTTTTAAAAATGCACACTGATATGACAGCGGTCACAAGGCAATCTAAAAAAAATGGTTTCAAATGAAATTAAAGACAACTAAGCACTACTAGAGCCATCGTACAGAAAAAACGTAATGGGCTTTTTGGCCACCCTGCAGAATGTCCGTAAAACCAGCCTCCCCGTCTGGATTTGCAGTAAAGTGTAGGTCAGCAATTTACAGCCAAAACGGCCTTTCTCCAGTAATGGCAGGAAGGGCAGCAGGAAAGGCCGCTGGGGGGCTGGACACCCACAAATCACTCACCAGAACACTAAATGTGTCCGTGGACACTTGCCTCATTGTGTTGACGGTCAGGTTCTCCAGACCTGCTGGCAGCTCCCGGGAGCTCTGGGTCTGGCGAGTCTCCTCACTGGTCCAGGCCGCTCTGTCCAAAGCCACCCATCTCCTCCGGAGCCCGGCCAGCCTTCTCCTGCCCTTCCCCTCATTGTGAAGATTCAGCTCAGATACCTTCCTCTGCACCTCCTCCCGCCCTGCTTCCTCCCCACCTCCCACACAGGTCCCACGTTTCTTCATGCTCCCAGCATCCCCTTTGCAAGCTGCAATTGTTACACGTCTGCGTACATGCATTTGCCTCCCTTTTCAGACGGGGCGTTTCTCGAGGGCAGGAACTGGGCCTTTCTCATTCCCATCTCCATTCCCTGGCATGCAGCGGTGGTCTCCAAATGAGTGAATGAGTACTGTCGTGTATCCCCTTCTGTTGTGCAAATGTTTTTGTATTCAGTTAGGCCTGCATTCGTTTGAGAACTTTTATGTTAAAACTTTACAGGTGAGCCAAATAATATTTCTATTTTTCTCTAACAGTGCATCAGTAAGAATATTGGCCCTGGGAAAATCCAGAAAGTACCCCAAGAAAATGTTTTCCTAACCAAGGAATTAACAGTTAGTATGCAAGGGACTCTTTTTGTCTACCCTTTTCCTAAGTGGAGTGGGTCTCGAGGGCTTTGGAGTCAGAATGCCTGGCTTCCAAGCTCCTGCACAACGAGCTGTCTGCCCTGAAGTAACTTTCTCTTCTCTTCTGCGAGCCTGTTTTCCTTTCTGAAAAACTCTCAGAGGTCACGGTCAGAAGATGTATGTGAAAGCTCTCTGGCCCTGGCTGGGGTGGCTCAGTGGATTGAGTGCCAGCCTGCAAACTGACAGGTCGCTGGTTCAATTCCCAGTCAGGGCACATGCTTGGGTTGCGCACCTGGTCCCCAGTAGGGGGCGCGTGAGAGGCAACCTATGGTTGTTTCTCTTGCACATCTATATTTCTCCCCCTCTATTTCTCCCTCCTTTCCCCTTCTCTAAAAATAAATAAATGAAATCTTTTTTTTTTTAAGCAGACACAGTAGATGGTGGGCGCACAGTGCAACATACAGATCTAGTATCATAGAAATATACAACTGAGACCTATATAGTCCTTTCGACCACTGTCGCCCCATCCATTTAATAATTTTTTTTTTAAATTGATTCAGCTGTCAAGGAAAAGGCAGGATGAAGTAAGCTGTAGGAGTAAGGTCATTGATGAGATTTTGGAGAGTTTTTTAGCTTGATTTTTCAGTAATATCTGTAAGGTCAAGGAAGAACACTCTATACATGTAATTTTTAAATTTAAGTGGTTTCTTAAAAAGGCAGTTGGGTATGGATGTTATAAATCACTTGAATAGCATATCGGTCGGATGTAGGGCGGTTCAGGGCATAGGAATAAAGTTACTGAAATCCACAAAAAAATGGTAGATACGATTAAACATTTTTAAGACAAAACCTCATACTCAGGCTTCCAGTATCTTCCTACTCAGAGCAGCTGTGCAAGAGCCCAGTGCCGCCCGTCCCCAGGCAGCAGGTGAGGGCGGGTGTAGGTGGGTTAGACGGTGGCTGTGGGCTCTCCGTCAACACATAGTGACCGTCGGGGTCAGTAAATGGCTGTATATTTTTTCTTTAATCATAATAGACTTTGGTTTGTTATCACCATCAGAGTACAAATAAAGAGACGAATCTCTGACGTGGCTTTATCCCCTAGCAAGAGAGCATTGACCACCTACTGGTCAACCTGAGGATGGAAGCCGTCTGCGTGAAGGAGAATTTCAACATGCGCTGGGTCGCCCAAGCAGGCTTTGTGGAAAATGCCAACAATGTCCTCAGAGAGTACAAGCAGAGCAGAAGATTGCTGGTAACGATAGCCATTTTCTATTTCAACTTCAGGTATAATTCTCTCAGTGAAAGTATTTCCTTTCTTAAATGTCTGAATTTCTAAATTCAAGTTCTTTTTCAAAGGTGACCCAGTGGTCCAGCTCTAATGGCCCACATGTGTGTTATATTAATACTGTCAGTGGAATAGGAAAATTTTAAAGTTAACAGAAACAATGGCCGCTGTGCTTGGCACACATTGAACATGACAGTGAGCTCAAGGCTGACTGTCCAGAGCTGTCTTCACAAGGGAACAAACCCGGCACCCTACTGGCCTGCCTGTCCCAGCCCTGGATACATACACCCATGGGAGGGGGAGGAAGGAGGTGGAAGAAATCTCGTTATTACTTTGATCCTATTGGCCAGGAGATTTGCTGGTGGTTTTAATCATCACAGCTTGTCAAGGCTGATATTCTGATCTCCATCTTGTCCATGTGAAAACCCAGGCTGGAGAGATGGAGCCAGTTTCTCAAGGCCACGTGGCTAGTTGGGGATTCAAACCAGCTAGGACACCTGCTTAGCTAGAGCAGCCTCGCTGCAGAGCCTCCACACCCCCCTCTGAGATCAGACCATGGCAGCGCTTGCCTGGACCTTTGGATTCATTCCAGGGAAGCACCACGAAGGTGCCAGTGAGTGTGGGACAATGTTTGGAAATCTGTTGTGTTGCCTGTGAGTGACAGGTGCTGTCATAGTCATAATTGCCACTGTGCATGGGGGTACTTTATACGAGCAAGTACAGTGTCACTATTCTGTCCTAAGGGCCATATTTTCCTGGAAAACATGCCTCACTAATAACCAGTAAAGGACGTACCACTTAGCAAAAGAGACAATGACCCCTTTCAGCATCTGAGGTACCTGTGTGACTTACTTGGAGACCGTTCCAAGGCACAGACCCATCCAACTCGAGAGGTAAGACTAGTGTTTCCTCCGTGAATCAACTGTAATATGGCACACAATTCAAGGTAAGACACTTTAAAGAGACCCTGTGGTTCCCGATTAGCAAGACCGGCCAAGAATGGGATAGAAGGAGTGAGCGTACCTACAAATTTCCCAGCTGTGCCTCCCTGGGGGCGTCGGTCAGCATGGCAGCAGAGGACAGGAAACACCGCGAGGGCAGCACGTAGGCCGTGCCATAGCAGCGACAGCCAAAACTGGGGGGCCTCAAGCCCAGGGCTCCCACGATGCCAGTTCCTTAGCAAAGCAAAGTCACCCGGCTGCAGAGACAGGTGCCTCAGAGCACCCTGACCTGATGTCGATGAACAATCCATCCCCTCAGCTCTCCTTGCTGTCATCAAAGCTCACCTGTCCATGCCCATCTGCCCCAGGGGGTAAGTGTCCTGTGAGCACACGGACCATCCTCAGCCCAGTGACTGTCACGTTTCTCATTGTACATGAGCAAACTGCCACGCAGGGTTTGTACCTGGATAAGGTGAGCTCAGCCCAGGAGACAGGTCCGCCCTGGGCGTGTGCGCAAAACTAGGCACATGGAGCTGTTCCAGCAGCAGCTGGACTCCAGGGCTTGTGAAGGCGCCAAGCCCACCTGGCAGCCCAGCCCTGCTCAGCAAGACTCAGCTCAGAGCTGCGTTGTCGCCTGGCACCTGTCTCCCCCAACACCCGCTGCCCGCCATCTTGGTCATTACCATCACCCTGAAAGTGCCCGTCACCAACCAGGCGGGACCATTCACGTCCGCCACTCCTCACCCAGCTCCACGCCGCATCTCTGCCCATCTCGTCATAGCCTCGGTTTCCCCATCAACAGCTGGTAATAACAACAACAACTCACTTCCTGGGTGAAATTATATAATCTTGGAGTACGTGGATGCTCTGCGGGAGGAAATTCTTTTCATGGGCATGATTTTTTAAAAACACTGTAAAAGTAAAAAATGTTTTTAATTTGCCTTGCAAAGCACTAGCCCCCAGCTTCACAACTGTTTGCACCACTTTGAAAGAAATGACTACCTGCTACTGACGTTTCCATTTCTGTTAGACATTAACATTTCCTCCCTGGTTAAGCAAGTGACAGAGCTCCTTTAGTATTCGAGAAAGTTTTTCAGCAGAAGAAATCACATTACTTTAATAAGTGTATCTTTAAAAACTAGAGTAAATTATCTGTGTTAAAAAGGAAGGTATAACTAAACACCAAATTCAGTCTAGAAACAATACTCATGAGGCGGTAAGTTAAGCACCATCCACACCAGACCAGGAATTCTTTAATTTCTTTGTTATCTTTGCAAGAGTGACACAATAAACTGTGAAGCTGGCAGTGTGTTGTGCTTGGGTACTTCCTTTTTTAATGCTTTCGAGGTATTCCGGAGCACATACTAGAGTGTCATATTCCCCTGCCCAGGTCAGAGCACATAGTAGGTGCTCACCAAGTACTTGGAGACAGTGGCTGCAGAGGTCGCCTTGCAGGTCCTGGAGACTCAGAAAGGCTCGCCTCTGAAATAACAAGCACTCTGTCCCACACGGGTTGTTCAGAGCTCGCTAGGTGATCACTCTCCTCTTTCAGCCCATCAAGATCTGCATCCTCGGCCCTCCCGCTGTGGGGAAGTCCAGCATCGCGGAGGTGCTGACCAAGTACTACAGACTGCATCACGTCAAACTGAAGGACGTCATCTCTGAGGCCATAGCGAAACTGGTATCACTGTTCACTACTTTATTGGGAGTTTTTGTATTTTCAAAAATTTTTTTTTATCTGACATCCTACAAAGAGATTTGTTACTGTAACTGGATTTTACCGTTGGCCCCACTTACGAGAAGACGGAACCCCACAGGGCTTCTGTCTCCAAGATGCAGTTTCACGTGTGGCCCGTGAAATTTAGTGCGTCTCCAAGCTGTTGCTCTGAATATATCTGTATTCTCCCTGTTGACTGGGATATTTTCATTTATTTATTTATTTTATTTTATTGTCGTTCTATTACACTTGTCCCAATTCCCCTCCCCCATTGCTGTCCACTGCCCCACCTCCCCCCACCCCACCCCTGCTCCCGACTAGAACCTTTTTTAGGTGTTTTTATGCTAGATGTCCGTTTCTCGGGGTATCATCCGAAAGGCATTATTTTCTCAGAGCAGTTTAGGTGCACAGCGACACTGAGAGGAAGGTGCAGGGTTTCCCGCCAGCCCCCTGCCCTCCCGCGGCAGGTGGCCAGCGAGTAGCAGGTCAGCTCAGGCCTCTTCCAACTGGAGGATCTCTGTGGTATGCAGGAGGCCGCAGTGGCACCAAAGTACGGAGGGGAAGGAGACGAGGAAGGTGAGGAAGAGGAAGAGGAAAACGTGGAAGATGCACAGGAGCTCTTGGACGGGGCCAAGGAGAGCATGGAGCAGAATGCAGGTGACACCCGTGCCTGGGGAACGCTGGCCTCGCTAACGATGCTCTTTGGCTTGTTTTTGTTCTCCCTGCCCCCCCGCCCCCCCCCCCAGGTCAATAGCACAGCATTGCTATTGTGTGATTTATTTTATTTTTCTAATTTGGTCTGTGAGTCTTTCCAGTTTTTTCCTCCTTGTTATCAAAGACTATTTGTTATTGTAAGTACAGAAATTATTACAACCAGAAAAGAAATTTCATTTCTAATGCTATCCCCCCCCAAAAAAAAGTTACCATTAATATTTTGGTGATCGATCATAAGATGGGAAAGAAATACCTAAGTTAAAAAAAAATCAAGTGTTTAGTCATAAATATTTTAAAACATCAAAGGTCACTAATTAAAAGGCAAAGGACAAACCAGAAAAAAAATACTTGCCACCAATATGACAGAGTTAATAGTCTTAACTTATAAAATACTCAGACAAACTGATAAGAAAATCATTAAGCCCTGGCTGGGTGGCTCAGTCGAGTGGGCATCGTCCCACAAACTGCAAGGTCACCAGTTCGCGTCCCAGTCAGAGTACACACCTGGGTTGCGGCCAGGTGCCCGGCTGGGGGTGTGCGAGAGGCAACCGATGGGCGTTTCTCTCACATGGATGTTTCTCTCCCTTTCTTTCTACCTCCCTTCCCCTCTCTCTAAAAATAAATGAATAAAAATCTCCTAAAAATAAAAAAAGAAAATAATGAAATTCTTAATAGAAAAAAAATGGATGAGTAATGTGGACTCATAACTAATGCAGGAAAGGATACAAATCAGTGGGAAAACAGTCCTACTCATGTTTGGATGTAAGAAACATCCAAACTCGTAGAGAATTTCTGTAAGAGTTTGAGCTGAACTGATGGCATATGCCGGAGAGTGAGTTCTCAGCTGCTCTGGAGAGTAATAGTTTGCAGCGTCTTTTGCACATCTGAGATTAAGGGGAGAATGTAAGGAAGACTACCTGAAGGTGGAAGGAAGCAAGGTCGGGATTGGATTACAGGACAGTTCACAAAATTGTGTGCTCTCTTGAGGGTTAACGCCCCCTTCCAGGGGTGTTGCTGTCCTTCCGGCATTTCATCCTAGATGCAGGGGAACAGTGGGCAGAGCTGGCTTAAAATCTGTCACTGAAAAGTTAGTTCCTGGGGCGTGACTCCCTGCCTTGACCTGCCCAGTTCGGCATTTCTGGTCAGCCCATGCTCTGAGGTTGCTTTTCAGAGAGCCTTTTTTTTTTTTTTTTTTTTTTTTTTTTTTTTTTTTTTTTTTTTTTTTTTTTTTTTTTTTGTCATCCATACTCACTTGCTAATTTTAACCAGTTGGTTGAACAAAGTCACCACAGTCAAGTGTGACTTTAAACTCAAAATCTGGACTCATTGCTCCCCACTCTGGGATGGACTCTAAGGCTGGCCCCACTGCAGCCCCTAGGTGCTGTATAAGTAGCTCCTCGTTTATTTGTGCTCGAGGAAGGCCATTCAAATCATCAGACACTGGGTTTTGTGCTGAGATGTTTCTAAGGTAGCTTGTTACCCAGCAGGAAAGCCGTCAGTTGGCAGTTATTAGAAAAATAAAGCCATTTCATTTGTACATTTAAACAGTTGAGTTCCTCCATCAAAATGGTTACCCTGGTACTGTCTGCAGGCCAGTCCAGTAGTGCAGACTCGTGTGTGATGGAGTTCCTCCCTCGGCCTCTCATCCAGCACCTTCGGTTTCTCTTCTCTCTCGACTTCTCCCATCTTGCTGGTAGCCGTTTCCGATCCTCCAGGGTTGGACCCGGGCAAGAGGGAGTTAGGGAAGGACAGAGGCGTAACCGGCCCTGGGTGCCCGCTGCTCCCTCCTGGTGCTGTGCTTTTCCGGGCCACTGGGGGTGCCCCCTGCCCTACCCCAAGGCACTGCTCTTGAGGGCCCCCCTACGTCTGGTCTTTCGGGCCTCTGCCCTCAGGTCCTCTGGGCAGTCCGCTTCCTAGCTACTCAGCTTCTGTGACTCTTGTTCTTCCAAGCCCTCCTGAAGTCCAGGCCAGCCTTCTGTCTCCGCCCCTCCTCCCCACAGGCCGCACCAATCTGGTTTTCAGGAGTAGAGAGAACAGTTTTGTTAGCATACACTGAGTGTCCACTTAAGCCAGCTGAAGTGAGATGGAGAGTCCCAGAGAGATTTCTCGGAGGGAAAGGAAGGTGTGCGGAAAATACACATTAGTCCTTGGAGCTACGATAGTGCCTCTGCCTCCCCCGGGGGACACTGGGGGTCACTGTCCCAGTGTAGAGTCTGACACAGTCCTGGCTCCCAGCATTTGGGGGTGAGGAAACAACCCCGGGATAAGACACTCCACGGTGGGGACACCAGTGGAAGGAAGTCTGGCCAGGACACAGGAAAGGGGGAGGAGCCTTTGAGATCTTGTTTCCTGATATGTCATCAGTTTGGCTCAAATGCACTCTTATAAAAATTTTCTAAAAAAATAAAAAATAAAGGCTAGGAGACTGGGATTGTAGGAATCCACAGAGGTTCGTGGCCACCTGTACTTACCCTCTAAGCCTGATGTGTCGGGGACAGAGGGCACTGGAGGCAGAGAACAATGCCACCCCCGAAGAGAGGCAAGAGCCTCTGATGTTTGAGCTCACCAGAGGACACAAACACTGGAAAATATTTATTGACAGAGACTGATAAAATAGGTCTTTGCAAGGACCCAACAGTCTTATCCAAGGACTTTATGTAACAGCATGGTGTGACATACCACCTGGGCTCTTTTCAGGCCTGGGGAGGTGACTGGGTAGAAGGATCCCAGGCGAGACTGTGCCAAGTTGAGAACAGCCAGTGCATGGCCCAAGCTCAGGAAGGGCCTGTCCTTGGCCAGAGAAGACTCTGTTCTTCCCAGATGCGAGAGGCCACGCTGGGTCAGCAGCCTCCGTCTGGAGAGGCCTGGGAGGGAGTGGGGGATGGAGTGGAGGACAGACGTGGTCTTGGGGGAACGGAAGGTCTCAGAACATCAAGTGCCCCTCCCCTCCCCCACCCCACCCCCCACCCCCATCCTCCCACCCACCCACTTCCTACAAGACTGGAAGGGTTCCTCAGTCCCCTCAAGTCTGTCCAAAAACCCTTCCTGGTTGTGTTTACCAGAAACTAGGACGTGGACCTTGATTATGTCTCAACAAAGCAGGACCTTGGAGCCCACCCCCCAAGCTCACATAGAAATTTCCCAGCCTGAGGACACAGAGGTGGGCTCACTTGTCCCTGACATGACCCAGCTTGTGATTATGTGAGTCCCATCATTCCAGCAAGACAGATTTTGCAGCCCCTCCACGGCACATCCACGTTCTGTTTGCATATGATGCCCCTCCCGCCAGTCCCTGCCCCGCGGCCGAAACAGGGGCTTGGCTAAACCTCCCAGTGCGCTTGCCACAAATTCCCTTTGCTCACTTCATGTATTTCCAAAGTGTTGTGGAATTCTTAAGTCTGGTTGGTGGGATGCCAGGCGATCACTGATCATTAGACTATTTCAACTATTCTGTGAATTGGAAAATAAAAAATGTTGGGAGGAAAAACATGTATGTGTATCAACTTCATAATGCCTGAACTTCATGCACGTAGATTAATTAAACGTTGCTATTTAAATTTTTGAGATTTTTTTAATATATATTTTTTGCTCATAAGAATTGTTCTCCCTTACCCTGGCCAGCATGGCTCTGTTGGTTAGGTATCGTCCCACAAAGGAAAAGTTCACAAGTTCGATCCCCTGTGGGGGCACGTGCCTAGGGTGTGGGCCTGGTCTCCAGTTGGGGCGCATGCAGGAGGCAACGGAGCGATGTTTCTCCCCACTTTTTACCCCTCCCTTCCCCTCTCTGTAAAGATAAATACATAAAATCTTTTTCTTTCCAAAGCATGGGGGACACCAAGTATTTATTTATTTTAAGAGAAAAGGGAAGGGAGGGAGAAAGAGAAGGAGAGAAACATTGATCGGGTGCCTCTTGCTCACCCCCAACGGGGGACCGGGCCCACAACCCGGGCGTGCGCCCCGACTGGGAATGTAACCGGCAGCCTTTCAGTTCACAGGCCGTCACTCAATCTACTCAACCACGCCGGCCAGGGCCACAGAATTATTTTTAAATTGGAGTTTTTTAAATCTCAAGAAAATATATGCTTATTAAGAGAAACTATAATTTTAAAAAAACCTACTAAAGATGAAGTTGCAAACCAAAATTACAATTTTTATGAGAGTAGTCCACCAGGAGTGAAATCAGACTTGCTTTGCCTTCAGAAAATAAATGAGCAAAGATCACAAAATAAATGTTTGAAAGGGCAAAAAAAATTAAGAAATGGAAAACAAGAGGACATGATGATGATGGTGGTGATGACGAAGAAGAGGAGGAGGGGGAGGAGGGAAGGAGAAGGAGAAGGAGAAGAAAGAGGAAGAGGAAGAAGAGGAAAAACAGGCAGGAAATAGAGCAAGGAACGGGAAGAGCAAGAGGAAGGGGCAGACTGAGGAGGAGGCAGGAAGAGAAACCGGCTGAGCGCATGCGGCAGGGGGACCCTCCCCCTGCGTCCCTCTGGGCCCGAGTCCGGCTGTGCTGGGAGAAGAGTTTGAAATTAAATGGCAGACTGGTGGCGTTAGTGTTAAACTTGCGAGACCGTGTAAGAACGAGAAGAGACTTCATTACTACCGGAGAGTCATACTTTTGTGGTTTTAAAGCAGGATGGTAGGAAGCTGGGGCCGTTCCTTGGCAAGTGGAACAGGGAGACTGAGACATGGAGTTGAACAAGCCCATCGTCTCTAAACCAAGACACTGAAGTGTAAATGGTTTGGCCCCGGCTGGTGCAGCTCAGTGAACTGAGCACCCGTCTGTGAACTGAAAGGTCACCAGTTTGATTCCCCGTCAGGGCACATACCTGGGTTGAGAGCCAGGTCCCCAGTAGGGGGCACGTGAGAGGCAACCGCACATTGATGTTTCTCTCCCTCTTTCTCCCTCCCTTCCTCTCTCTCTAAAAATACAGAAATAAAAATCTTTAAAAAAATCATGATACAATATCTGGCTTTAAAAAATAAATAAATAAAAAGTAAATAAATATTACTGGTATTTCAAAGACAGACAGCATTTTTTTAAAAAGAGCAGTGTGGTGTTTTAAGGGCTGTCCCGTAGGGCTGTGCTCATTCATTTCAGAGTAGAAGTGACAATCCCTTTCCAAGGAGCCAACACAGGTCCTGGGGCACCCCTAGGAGGCCACGGTTCCCTGGAGAAAGGTGCTGGGACTTGGCGCTTTGTGTTCTTGCACCCCGTAATCATGCTCGCCTGCCCCTGGGGGGGCCCTGCTGGCATACCGAGCGGTGCGCTGGGAGGCAAACAGTCATGGACGGCAAAGCCCGCCGCCTGAAGTGAAGCGAGGCACGCACTGACGGGAGGGAAGCGGGGTTTCTGATCACCTGCCTTTGCCTCCCCAAGGAAGCCTTCGAAAACTGGAAGTGAAGCCCTTAGAGGGCTCTTGCTTTGAGTATTGGTGAATCCCCTGACTTTCCCAATAAAGGTGTCTTTGCCTCTGCAGCATGGGGAACCTTGCTGGGAAGTGATGTCAGATCATTTTGAGGAATTTCCTTACGCTAAATGACACTTCTGACGATTTTTTTGTCTCTGCTATAATACTTACATTTCCGAAAGACAGTGATTTTCTGAAGCAGTTACTGCTCCACGATTAGCGAGACAGTGAAGGGTGGGAGAAAGGTGTCCCGATCAGATCATGGCGTTGTCCTTGATAGAGTGATGAAAAGAGGCCGAAAGCTGCTTTATCTGACGGACCCACTGACTAACAGAAAGTACAGTGCTGCCCTAGACAGAGCTTCGGAGGTCAATTTCTTGAACCTGCCAGACTCACGTTACTGAAAGGCATCCATGAAGCAATGTAAGGGCGGGGCTGTGTCTCGGAAATGTTAGCTGATCAATAGTTATTACGAAATGATAAGTGGCTATTGTGGCATCTGTGCGGGGGAGGGGGAAACTTACTCCCCTAGGTTTTTTCAGCTGGTCTGATCGTTAAACCTACGTGAGACAGATTTTAACAAGAGACGATAACCGCGTTCACTTACATACGTGTGTGCGTGGGAGCCCCCCCCACACGAGGGAGTCAGAGGGCACACATTCGTGACGGGTGCAACGGCAGAAAGGGCCGTGTTCACTTACATACGTGTGCGTGGGAGCCCCCCCCACATGAGGGAGTCAGAGGGCACACATACGTGACGGGTGCAACGGCAGAAAGGGCCGCGTTCACTTACATACGTGTGTGCGTGGGAGCCCCCCCCACACGAGGGAGTCAGAGGGCACACATACGTGACGGGTGCAACGGCAGAAAGGGATAGGAGGCGTGTGTGACCTTCTGAGCCCAGCACGAGGCGCAGAAGGGAGGAAGGTCATTGCAGGGTGCAAAGAAGGGCGGGTGCTCGGTAATGAGCAATTTGTCCTGCCGTACAGATAAGGTAAAAAAAAAAAATTCTGACGATAATTCTTGTTATGGGCAAGGCCCCTAGTTTAAGTTCTTTAAGGCAGAGTTAAAAGCTTCTCATGACCTCAAAGGGTTTCAACTGCCTTCAGTTCACAATAATTCACAGGTCAAAGTGGCACATTTTGGGGAGGCCTGTTCTGAACCCCTACGGTTTTAGTCGCTGTGCCAGTTTTAGAACAAACTCCCCCCTCTCCAGCTCCCCAAACGAAGGCAGCGGCCAAGGGCCAAGGTCAGAAATGCCATGAGAACTGGAAGAGACAGGTTGCAGGCGGGGCCCTGGTCTGCTGCTTTAAAGAGAACGGAGAGAAGGGTGCCTCTGAGGCTCAGATCGAGGCTGATTTTTATTCAAACGCAGCAAATGTTTATTGAGCCCTTACTAGTAATAAATCATGTGCTAGCAACATGCACGAATACTGTCTCAGTTCACAAAACAGCAGCATCTACCATCATGTATTAAGGTTATAGGGGTACAATACCAAAACAGAACTGAGGAAACCCCGCTGCTAAGTAGGGACACGCGGGATTTCTCCACTTGCTCCACACGCAACGACCCCCAGAAGCTGTGACCACAGAAGACATTCTGGAAATCCAAACGTCAGCATTTGCTGCCGTTCTTCCTTGGAGACCAGCTCGCTGGGTTCTCCTGCTTCACTGTGTATTAGAATTCACACGCCATGAGTGTAGTTCCAAGCCTCATAGTTTTCACTTTAATGGAAACATAAGGGATGTTCAGTAGTAACTTCGACTACCTGATAATTTTTCAGATGACCCTGGGATGGGACCCTTATGGAGAATGGGTCTCCATAAACTATTTTTTTCTTTTCATTAGGCCGACTGGAAGATCAATATGTAATTCGATTTATAAGAGAAAAGCTGAAATCTATGCCTTGCAGGAACCAAGGTTACATTTTGGATGGATTCCCAAAGACCTATGATCAAGCCAAAGACCTGTTCAGCCGTAAGTTTGAATATTTACGTTCAGATGAGTTGCAACTTTACTGTTTAGAGTAAGAGTCACGCGACTGGAATTGGTGACTGCTGGTTAAAATACTTTAATTTTCTGAGCTATCCATAGTAATAATATGTAATAAACACGGCGATGTGTATTTTGTTTTATTAGAAGACGACGAGGAGGAGGAAGAAATCAGAGGCAAAATGTTTCCCTTTGATAAATTAATCATGCCTGGTAAGTTTAAAATACTTCTCCAAGGTCATATTTAAAGCAATGTCATTTGATACCTCTTTTGTACCAGAATAATCTTTTCGATGTGAATAAAGTAGGGTTTTTAAGGGAATAAGAAAGTCAAATGATACACTTAAAATCAAATTTCCAAACTGAAGTACGTGGGGGTTACATATCAGGGACGTTGAAGTTCTTTGAGAATGTGCGTGTCTGCTGCTCCCTCCCGGAAGAAAGCAAAGCGCAGCCCCTCTGTGGCTGGACACCCTGACCTCCGAGTCAGCTGGCCGGACCCCGGGGCGGGGAGCGCGGTGGCTCCTACCTGCTGTAGGAGCCAGGGAGGCCCCGATGTTTTCCAGAAGACGTTCAGAATCCAGAACGGAGACAGGGCTTTTCAGCTCACGGTTAACTCCACGGCAAGTTTGATTGCTTCCCATGTTGACCCAGAGATTTCACAATGTACTTTTGAAAGAGAAGTTTAAACAACTGATCCCATGAAAAAGGAGTTGCTGAGTAACTAGGCATTTCCTCTGACCTCGCCATGAACTTTAAATGTTTCTCTCTCTCTCTCCTTTTAATCATTCTGCGTGAGGTGTAATCATAGAGACAATTTTTGGTTGTAGGGTAAATACAAGCTATTTTCAGCACCTTAGTACAAGATTATGCTGCAGAGGGGGAGGATGCAGGCTTAAAAATGGCTTAATCCATGCACACAGGAGAGTCATGAGAAGATGCTCGGGCCTTAATGAGCCTCGGAGAAATGATGACCAGGCACCTTTTTATACTTTTTAGACAAAGGAAAGTCTGAAGTAAAAAAATAACTGGAGACCTTCGCAGAAGGAAGAAAGTTAGTGCTCAGTAAAAAGGAATCTAAGCGAGTTTTGATTGCTCCTCTTAGTGAGGAACCTAGACAAAGGTGGGACTTGAGGAACGGACCAGGAAAGGCAGCGCGAAGCTTGTTTAGACTGGCCCCCCATTCTGGGTTCTCTTCACTCTGGGGATCGGTCAGGTACCCAGCGCTCGGCCCTCAGGAGCAGGGAGGGCGCTGGTCACGGGGCAGATTTATCTCCTGCTCTAAGGAGGACAGAGAGGGCAGGGCTTTCTTCTTGCCCATGCAGTTCTTTTTTTAAAGGTTTTCTTTCTTTATTTTTAAAGAGAAGGGAAGGGAAGGAGAAAGGGAGAGAGAAAACAATGCGTGAGAGATACACTGATTGGTTGTCTCCCATGTGTCCCCAGCTGGGGACCTGGCTTGCCACCCAGGCATGTGCCCTGACTGGGAATAGAACCAGTGACCCTTTGGTTCACAGGTTGGCGCTCAGTCCTCTGAGCCACACTATCCAGGGTGCACAGACAGTTTTTTAAGTAACTTCAACTCAAAATAATGAATATACAGTGGTGAGGTATCTTGGGGTATCCTGCCCTGGACCTAGACACTTGTAACCCAGAAGGGCATGTTCCCTTGTATCAAAGTCCCCAAGAAAACCGTCTTACAGCCGTCACCCTCTCCTCCTCTTGGTCCAGGCCAGCTTACAAGGAAGCACAGAGGAGCAGGGAGACCCCCAGCAGGCAGCCATTCTCAGGGATGGATGGTTATGGCAGGAACATGAACAGGGTGGGTTATCTCAAATTTCCCACTCGCGGAGGTCTTCCTCCCAGAAAGTTAGAAAAGAAAGTCGATTGCTCTCAATAACCAGATCTAGCCAGTTTGTGAGAGTTTATCGCTGCTGGGCAACATGCGTTCACTGCCAGCTCTGTCGTAAATCCTCATGTCCTCACTGATGTCATTCAGCTCAACTAGCCGTGTGTCTAACACGGGGCAGCACTGGACACAGGAGCCCCTTGGGCCTTCCTACAGTCCTGCAGGGCGGAAATGATGCCCATGTTTGCCGTTCCAGAAGCCAAAGCCCAGTGACTCAGCCAAGTCCATGTCACTGGGGCCCGGCAGGGCTTACGTTCAGACCTAGCTGTCCTCACCCCACTGCCTCCAAACCCAGAGGGAACGAAAGCCCTCCATAAGACGAGGAAAGAGAGACCGCGGTACAATGACGAAGGATTCTGAACCATGGTCCACCGGGCTGCCCTCTCTGTTGGACACAGTCCAAACATGTCTGAGATATTATCTCTTTGGAATGTCTAGGATGTTTTTGGTAAATTACTCTCTTTCCAAAAATTATTGTTGTGTTTTGAGCTCCCTAAAAGCAGTTAGAGCACTGTCTCATTTGCACCCGCAGGATCTTAATGTATGGAGGTGACTGAGTAAAACACACAAGAGGTTGATGCCATTGGAAGAAGAATTTATGGTGTTTCCCCAGGGAAGGGGGTGTGCAGGGTGGCAGGAGGGAGTGCCAGGCTCGGGCAGGAGGCGGGGAGAAATCAAGAGTACAACCTTTCCTGGAGTTTCCGTGGGAAAGGCAAAGGCAGGGCAGAGTAAACAGCTTCTTTAGAGGACTGGATGGATGGTTTGCGTAATTCCAGAGGGCCTGGGTCTCAGTTGCCTGGTACCGAGCCGAGCGGTGGATGGTTTTAGGCGAGGGGAAAGGCTGGCCTGGTGTGCATTCTTACATAAAGGGAGGGGGGTGTTGGCTTGCCTATGGAAGGCTTGCTCCCAATTAAGTTGTTGACTGCCTTCAGAAGCCAGCTAGCACCGGGAGGGATGGCCCCCCTCAAGATGTCAAAGCATCTTAAGACACAGAAAATAACAGCATTAATACAAGCACCCACGCTTGGATTGAGTGGTAACACTTTGGACTCTGCGGTAACCTAGTCCTGGCGTGAATCACTGCATTTCACCTCTGCTGTTAGCCTTTGTCCTTTGTGATTCTATTCAGAAATCCTGGCTGGAAGAGGCAATTTCAAGTTACACCTGTCTGATGAATACGGAAACATTTGTTAAAACTCAGGTTTTCACGTGACTCCAGGTAGCTGAGTACAGTGATGGCTCTGTTTGGTGCCAAAGCAGATCTTAGCAAGCAGGGACCTAGTCCTTGCTCTGTACCGGCAGCCAGCACGAGAAAAGCAGATATTCTGAGTAATTATCTCAAGGTACTGCGAAGCCCTGAGGTTCCCCCGCAGATCATGAGAGAGAAAGGACTCTTAAAAATACACCGTTCAGTAGGAAGTATATGTCATCATATTAAAATTCTTTGAAAACTGGAAGCCAAACGTGTCAGTCGTTACTCACAATTTGATTAACTAGAATCTTCCATCTCCTAATCGCTGGAAAAAAGATACAATGTTATGTTTTGAAATTCATGGATTATTAACAGAACTTTAAAATTCTTTCAGAATTTATTTTTAGAGAGAGAAAGAGAAACATCAATTTGTTGTTCCACCTATTTATGCATTCATTGGTTGATTCCTCTTTTAAATTATATTTTTTGATTATGCTATTACAGTTGCCCTGATTTTACCCCCTTTGCTCCCCTCCCCCCAGTACCCCCCACTCCCTCAGGCAATGCCCCCACTGTTGTTCATGTCCATGGGTCATGCGTATAAGTTCTTTGGCTGCTCCATTTCCCATACTGTACTGTATGTCCCCATGGCTATTCTGTAACTGCCTATTTGTGCTTCCTAATCCCCTCACCTCTTCACTCATCCCCCACCCCCC